>JAHLJT010009436.1:214599419-214861837 GCA_031308135.1 Acheta domesticus
TATTTGTTTGTAACGTAAAACAATAAAATGAGAAAATAGTTAATAAGACAGTTTAGAACAAAACTGTTATTCTTCTGAAGACTAAAGGTAAAGTCGTTATTCAGAAAAATAAAAACAAATTTCACGTCAGAACAAATAATATGTACATTAATGCACTTCCTTTTTTAAAACCATTTATGAAAGCTGTTTTATTTGTTAAAAAAGCACCACGGAAATACAGAACATGCTTAACATTTTCCGTGCAAAATAAGACATTTAAAAAAACCTAAAAAATAAAAACGCTCACATTACTTCAACTCTGCTGACAAGTCACATCTTTTTCTTTTTTGTCATTGGGGAAAAATTAATATTAAAACAAGAAGTTTGTTACAAAGAACATTACACAGAGCACGTAGGCACTCCTGTTGTTTGTCCCAACGCTAACTTAAGAAACAACAAGTCGAATGCATGCAAGCCGTCGTGTCCGCTGTACGAACGTCGTATCCAGCAGACCAGCGAGCGTAGGTGGGGGTCGGGTCACTGCCCGTCCGAGGGCACGGCGCATGCGCGCAGCCGCTGACAAACCAGCGGGCCATGTGCTACCGAGGCCATTCATTTAACACGCCGCGCCGGCAGAATTCCGAGTTTCGAACTTGAAAACGTTTTCTACGCAGTTGTTCACATTGCTTTAAAAACAATTAAATAGCGATACATATTTTTTCATGAGAGTTTGATACGGACATATTTATTACTCCGCTACATTTGAGTATTAAGTACAATAGTTTGTTTCTTGTCGTCAGTACACTTAGTAATTTCGTTTATTACATGTTATATTAACAGCGAAGGCAAAATTAATATTTACGATTTAAGAGGGGAAAAATAAATTCTAGTAAACTGTGCAGTAAACAAAATTAAAAATGTTCTTCGCTTAATAAATACTATAAAAATGTTTCATTACCCAAAGAATTACATGATTAAAGCGCTCACTAAAATTGAAACGTATAGTGAAAAGACGAGGCATTGCAAGAATTGAAGATACGCGTGTTCCACCGGCTGATCACGTTCATTTGCAAACAAACATCACCGTGACACTTGAATGCAGTAAAAGCAGAGTTGTGGCACAAGTCTTACCTTCTCTTTTGCTTAATACTTGTAGCGAAGCCTTACAACAAATCACGAGAAACGTCCGATTCCAGTCACACCCTTCGGAATATCCTGGAAGATACTACTAACCTCTACCAGCGATAAGGCACGTATCTGCGTGTTGGACTACGCGGAACGCGTGAACCTGACGCACTGACACATCAAGCTTAAATCTGTTTAACCTCCTATTGCCACCGCTAGATAGCGTTAGTGGAGTAGTACTCCGGCGGTCTGTCAAATCAAGGCCCTCTCCGCCGCCTGAGGCGAGGCGCTCGGCGATTTCTTAATCACGAGCATAGAAGCTAAGGCGGCAAGAGGGATTCCCATCCCCTTAGAAGTAATAATTTGGATACCGTATTTATTACGCTTTTAATATTAAATTCATGTACATATTAAAATTCATCTTAAAAATTCTGTAACATTCCATTGGCCTCCGGCCCGCAGGTCCTAATGTTCGAATCCCGACGATCGCGTTGGCAGAATTTTCGACAGTAACTACATAACTAGGTCGAATTCAGTCGCTGGAGGAGAGGAGAGAAGGATAGTCTAGCGGCCGGCTGCTCTGATTGATAGTTTTCCGTGGTTTCTCCAATCAACACCAGGCGAATATCGGAGCAATGCCCTAACAAACGGGCCACAGACAGCGTGCGATCTTTCCTTCGTCTTCCTTGCCCTTTCTTTTCCCTTTATTTACACTTACTTATACTTACGTGCACTACTCTACCACATATGTCAAGAGACCAGACGGAAGCTTAGAGCTTGTCCCTTGCGCACGGGGAGAGGGGGATTTTGTCCCCCCACCTGAAAATGGAGAGAGGCCTCGTAGTTCTACGTACCAAAACATTATATTTCCATACATACGATCAATTACTGATTTTACCTATTTAAGCTGACTATTGGTGCAAATTGATGCACATTTGGGGAAGAGACTCCAAACCTTCTGCTTATGATTTCTTAGAGGACGAAGATTTTTTTAATTTTAATTTTTTTGTTTATAATTATAGAAGGTAATTACCCCCATTTTTTATTGCAGATTTGGATTCCCCAGAAAAAATTACCCCTATTTGACCTATGATTAAAATCATTTTGGCTGCAGATGGCACTGTAAGCGACAAAAATTAAATTGGTTAAAAAATCATCAAAAAATGGGGATATTTCGAGAAAACACTTGATATTAGAAAAATAAAAGTAGATGTAAACGATATTTTCAAAATAGATGTCCTGGGGCACCATTATTCACCGACCCACCCCGTCTCCACGTATGGGAGTGAAAATTATTTCAAAATTTTCAATGGGAAACCAATTTTTTAATCAAATTTTAGTTCTCCAGTACCGAATCGAATGTATTGATTTTATTATTGATGCAAATTTATTTTTAGATGGCTTTATCAATTATCCAACTCCATCAACCACTCGTGGTTATAAGGGATGGGGTGCGTCAGTGAATAACGGTGCCCCAGGATATCTATTTTGAAAATATCGTTTACATCTACTTTTATTTTTCTGATATCAAGTATTTTCTCGAAATAACCCCATTTTTTGATGATTTTTTAACCAACTTAATTTTTGTCGATTACAGCGCCATCAGCAGCCAAAATGACTTTAATCATAGGTCAAATAGGGGAATTTTTTCTGGGGAATCCAAATCTGCAATAAACTAGTGATGCTACAGAATGGCACAGACTTTCCCGTATTAGTTTGCTATTTCCTTGGGTCTTCGCTAGCTATTCGGAATTGCCACATACTCTTTCTTGCCAGCTGTCATCTATCACCGCCAAAAGTACATTTTTTTTTTCCTTTTCTTAATTTTTCGGTTTCCTAACGGTAGAACGGAAATATTAATTTTTGAATGTTAAAGAACACAAAAACCTAGTCATAAATAGCAATTTTCTTTTAAAAACTATGTGTCGTTTAAGAGAAAATGGCGTTTTAGCGCTTCTAAAAATGCGAAATTTGAAGCTCATTTTTATAGACATTTTTTGAGTTTTCAAAATACTTTATTTGAATTTATTTGAAGCACTTACACTCACAAATATAATAATCTTTACAAATTGCGGATAATGTGCATATTCAAGATGTGAGAGATCTTTCAAAAAAATTACATTTGTATAATTTTTTAAAAAACTGAGAAAAAACTCAAAATAAACCTTACGTCATATCAAAGAGGGCATTTAGCACTATCTGATCGAAAAGTTTGAAGACATTTTTTTCTAGCCATTTACGAGAAAATGGCGATTGAGCGTTTCTGAAAATGCCGAAATTTGAGCTACTTTTCACAGAAAACGGTTGTTTTCGAGAAACTTTACTTGAAACTTAAATGCCTAAAAAATGCCTTAAAATATATTTACGTAAATATATTTTACTTTATTACTTTCTAAGCTTTTTTCTTGACATTTATTTCTATTTTCTTCCAGTTTGGTTAAAAATGTATGTTTAAATAATTTCCACTTCACTAATCCCAGCCGTTTGGCACCGAACCTCTATTTTTTTTATCCACATCTAGACCGAGGATGTCATTTGTTTTGAATTTGACATTCTGTATCTGTAAATACCACTTTCCTCTCGCTCGCGTTCCTCTTAATTCTTTACATAATGAAAAGAAGCGGATTATCGTAGGTAACCAATGGACTCAGATTCACAATACAAACATCACTCGCGTCTCAGGGGGCAAGTCGAAAGCTCCCACTACCGACGTTAATATCTCATCGTCCCACATGTTCTTCCAGGAAGGTAAAGGAAATGGAAGGAAGGTTCTGTTAATTGAAAGAATTACGCGTTAGGTCTCTTTCGTATGCCAGTGATAAAATTCAAGTCAATTAAAACATATATTTTTATCATTTCTAGGTTTATACTAAATCACAGCATTTTCCAATGGCCCAACAATGTTATACATTTATTAATTTTCCCTTATTTTAGATGTTATATAAATGTTGTACATTATAATTACGTATTTCGAATTTTTGAAAACGCTACCCGTGTGTGGCGATAGGATAAGGAGTTGAATAGGCTGATTTGCAGAGGGCACCGTTTTTTGGCCGCTAATTGTTTCACCCAATTCAAAGGCCCTGGCGGCTTACATCAACTATTACACAATAAATTGCGCCCAGTGATAAAAAAAACGTATTTACGGAGAGAAGAACAGTACCCATCCCAATTTTGTTTCGCATATGCGTTTTTATTATTTAATGATAAAATTAATACCAAATGTGTTTAATAAATATGCCTATTCGAATTTGTAAGAAACTTAGATGCATAACAATAGGTATGAAATTAATTATTTTCCCTTAACACATATTTTTGTGCTTTGTGTGTAATTCTGGAACGTAAACTTTCAGCATTATTTTCTTTGCTTACTTGAAAATAAACTGCAGGTCCATTTACATTAATAACCTTGATTTCAATATTTTAAAATAATTCACAATGTAAAAACGATGAAAATTATTTTCGTTTTTATTTTTATTCTATTTTATTGATATTGCTAAAAAGTTGATTTTAAATTATTTTTTGCGCTCTTTTTTGCCTTTGTTTCCAAAATTGCATTATTTTCTCTCTAAAATTACTTAAATTAATCGATTGATTGTTACTTTTCAACCAATTAATAGGTACATTGAAATTGTATTTTATTGCGATTATAATTAATCAATTAAAATTAAATGAAAGAGTTTTGTGATCACAATATGTGGCGACCTTAAATCCCACAGTGGCGACGAGCAACCCAGCCTGCGGCGAGCGCCCAGCGGCGGCCGCTTTTGCCGAGACTGCGGATACCGGCCGATACTGACGAGAACAGCCGAGAATGAAGCGGTTCCGATAGTTTCGATTCTTGAGGGAGACACGTGTAGATTTCAACAGGCAAATAAGGAGCGCGCGCGCGACCTTCGAGGCTCCAAGACTGCGAAAGCAAAGCTAGCGAGACCGATCGATAATAGAATGCGTTTTGCCCGGCTCTAGTCTACTTACTTCTTTATTACAACAATTGCAATAAATTACATTTCCATCCGTCCTCCAGAAAATCGTTTCCATGTCTTTGTTTGACGAAGTGTTGTACACGAAGCCTTAGAAGAAGTTACTTTAAACTTAACCTCACAATTAAGACACTTGTGTTAATCCTCTGTTACCCGCAAGCAGACTGAGAGCCTGCTCTTGGCTATTTTCCTCTCCCATTGTCAATTATCAAAGGACATTGAGTTTTGCCTTCGTGTATCTTCCGTATCCTTTGCGACGTATCATATGGCGTTGATAATTCGTCTCTTGGCTAATAGATGTGGGGATGCGATCATGATGTTACTGCTTGAACGCATAATTCCAAATATTGAAAGTCTGCGTCATTCTACTTTACTCTGAAGTATTTTAGAAGTTTATTTTGCAAATTAGATACCTTTTGAACCTTCCTCGAACATCATTTTCTTTATTGCATGCACTCACTTACATAAACAAAACAATTTGAAAAGTCCTGTCTATATCACAATGAAACGTTTCACTAGTGTTCCCTGCCACAAATGAACTGGATGAGCTCGCCATGTCGCGTCCTTTCACACACACACACCAAAGTTTTATTCCTTCGCCTTACAATTTCGAATTGACGATTCACTTTAACGCATCACTAGTTAGACAAAGTAGCATATTTTATGCACATTAAGTACGAATCAGCATTTACGCTACAACGCAGGACACACATGAACAAAATAACATCACATGCACCGTTTCGGCTTCACGGATTGTCCCTATCATATACTATTATCGTCGCGATCGTTGCTCACCGTACGTGTACTCACGTCGTAAATCCAAGTAATGTACAGGAAAGTTAAAATGTGAAGAATAACAATAAGTACCAAAGAGAACTGCGTGCTATCAGGATCTAAGATCAATATACTATTTATACAAAATGTGCGTCAGTTGTAATATTCACAAATTATGCAGTATTAATTAAAAAACGTCCAAATATGGATTATGCATGAATTTCTCCAAAAACCTACCAAAACATGCAAATATGCACGGAAAAATTATGCATTTTTTGAACAAGTGTTTCATTAAATATATATTTACAAAGTTTGAAATCTCTACGAAGCTTAAATAAAAACATGCATTTGCATGGAAATCCTGTCTCTAATCATTAAGTATATATTTCTTGAACACTCACTATACGATGTGCTGATTTGCCGTAAACAAGAGTACCCAAAAATAAAAGGCTCCGTAGACCACGCGAATTGATGACACGTCCTGAGCATTTTCGCTATAAAGAGACTGGGCACGTGCCTCCCACATGGATGTATCATACGTCTGCCAACTATGCTTAAGCTCATTTCAACCTCAGATGGATAACTCGATGTGGGTTAGCAGGCCTGACAAAACAAGATCACTCCCTTCATGTATAATAGTATATGATAGGGACAATCCGTGAAGCCGAAACGGTGCATGTGATGTTATTTTGTTCATGTGTGTCCTGCGTTGTAGCGTAAATGCTGATTCGTACTTAATGTGCATAAAATATGCTACTTTGTCTAACTAGTGATGCGTTAAAGTGAATCGTCAATTCGAAATTGTAAGACGAAGGAATAAAACTTTGGTGTGTGTGTGAAAGGACGCGACATGGCGAGCTCATCCAGTTCATTTGTGGCAGGGAACACTAGTGAAACGTTTCATTGTGATATAGACAGGACTTTTCAAATTGTTTTGTTTATGTAAGTGAGTGCATGCAATAAAGAAAATGATGTTCGAGGAAGGTTCAAAAGGTATCTAATTTGCAAAATAAACTTCTAAAATACTTCAGAGTAAAGTAGAATGACGCAGACTTTCAATATTTGGAATTATGCGTTCAAGCAGTAACATCATGATCGCATCCCCACATCTATTAGCCAAGAGACGCCACTGGTAAAGGTTGAGCCACTGAAAAGGAAACTCATAAAAAGTTTACATTTGCAAAAATATCTCAGAAGGAAACATATTATTTTTATTATTATAAAATTGGTAAAACATTCTAATAATTATATTCTATAATTCTGTATATATTTCTTTTAGAAACTAGAAAACAAATTTTCCTGTCATAAGAATTGTTTTTTATTCCCTAATACACAAAATAGGACATGATCCAATGTTTAATCACAGGCTTACCGTTTAATTGGTTAAGAAAGGTCCTCGTGCGATCGCGTGGTCGGTAAAATACCTCTGTTTAGAATTAAATGGCGCTGCGCCCTGATCCTTGCACTCCACATTCCACGAAACTCAGTATTTTTACTTTCTCGCTACCGCTTACGCTGTAGAGAGAAAGTTATGTAATGCTCCGCGAAAAAACGGCGTTTTTTCGGCAGAAAAATCTTATGGCCGAGCTCTAGTAAGGAAAAAATGGATAAATCCAGTTGCTAAATTAAGGGGGAAAATCCTCTAATATGTGGTGTAGCCAGAATCTATGTTTTGTGGGTCCTTGATACCGATAAATAGACTGGCGGCAAAACATCCGTCCGTCTGGTGTTTGTGAACACTCGCGCCTAAAGTATGTATACGATGTTTTCCAAACTGAATAAACCCCTATCGATCTACCCTGAGTCGGAGCTCTGCGATTTTGAAAAACATTCATTAATTTTTCGGGGTTCTTTACATGAAGCCCTTGCAACATTATCAACATTTTCTCAAAAATTGCTCAAATTTTTCTTTACATTTTTCGTAAGAATGGAGTAAAATACACTTATAAAGATTGCATAAGTCCGATTTTCACTGATACCTTACATTTTCGAAAATTGCAAAAGACAGATTTTTTTTCGGCGGTTTCCTACAACTCCAAAATTGAAGATAGATATTTTTCCTTCAATTGTAGCGTGCCTCATGATTGGAAAAGGGCCATGGTGGTTCCAGTATTTAAAATGGGAAGTCATTCGTGCATTTCCAATTACAGGCCAGTAAGCCTAACGTCAGTGATTTGTAAACAAATGGAACATCTGGAAGCTGAGTTCTTGTGCCGGGAATGGGACAAAGTAGGGGTGTCATACGAAGGGCAACATGGATTTCGTAAATCTTTCTCTTGTGAAAGCCAAATTATTACAACGTGTCAAGATATTGCTGAAACATTAGATTCGGGAAAGAGAACAGACGCAATTGTTATATATTTTTCAAAAGCATTCGATCTTGTTTCGCATGATATATTACTTACGAAAATTGCTTCTACCAGAGTTGACCATCGCAGTAGCATGGATACGGGAATTTCTGATAAATCGTGTTCAACAAGTCCGAGTTGGACATGAACACTCAGAGGAAACCTTAATTACGTCCAGAGTCCCCCAGAAAAGTGTTTTAGGTCCGCTGTTGATTTTGGCATTCATTAACGACCTGCCATCGTGTATTAAATCAGTAATGTGCTTATTTGCGGACGGTTGCATAATTTATCGGCGAATAGATTCGGATGAAGATACTTTCGTACTTCAAAACGATCCAAATAGCATTTATTCCTGGGCTACTATAAATAAAATGAAGAAAAATGCCGTAAAAAGTAAATCGCTAAGCTTTTCTAAATCAGCAAAGAAGGTTTCTCTAAATTACAACATGGGTGGCGTAGCCATTCCACAAGTATCGTGTTGTAAGTATCTGGGTATTATATTACGCCAAGACCTGGGATGGGGGGGAACCAGGCACGGATCCAGACTTCTCTTTTGGGAGGGGTCACGCTAAGGCTCAAGTGCATTTATTTCGGAAATAGGGGAGGGTGCAAAATGTAATAACATATATTTGAAGTATGTTAAACGTATATCAGATTGACTTTATTATACTATAAATATATTAGAAATTCAATATTCCCATAATCACATACCAGATATCAATCAGCTTACTATTGTTACGATCCTCACCCTATCCCCTGGGGGTGAGTCAGGTGTAACTTTGGAATTTTAAATGGTAACCCCCAATTTTTGTTGCAGATTCGAATTCTGCTTACAAAAATTTGTCAATTTTATTCGGTACATTTATTTTTAAAAAATTAAAATTTATAAAGTTAACAACAATAACTTTCATATAATGCAACATGAAACAATTTGTGAAGAAACTTATATGAGAGAAACATGTAAATGTGTGTAATGAAAAAAAATATTTTTAATAAATTATTATAATTAATAAATACATGCATATAATAAATAAATAAACTAGATTATACTTTTATTTTTTCTCACAATTTTTTTTCTCATTTTCGATTTTCCTTTTTTCACTTTTTTTCGTATATAGTGCTCTTTTGTATATTAATAAATTTGCACCACATTTGAATCTCCTTCAATGGCGATTCTTCTATAACATTGTTGTAAAATTCATTATAATTTTGGGGACAACTACACCGAGACATGCAAACATCTAATAATTTAATTTAATGCAACATTTAAGTTACTGCAAACAACAGATCTGATTTCTTTTGCATTGCCAAGGTGCTTTGTATAATTAAAACCCAAATAAAGTATCATCATTGAAATCCTGTTCATCAAGAATGAGAGCTGTCAAGAGATCCTTTGATACAGAATTCGGACTCAACGACAGCAAAACATTCAAATAAGATATTTTAGGCGTTCGACTATCCTCGCTCATCAGCCGAACTAAAATTCTCTCACCGGATTCGGGCTCAGCGACAGCAAAATATTCCAAAAAGGTCTTTCAGCAGTGGCGAAGCTGGAGGGTAATCTGAGAGTCTTATAATACCCAAATTATTTTTAATAACATCTGTCGTTGTGTGCCATTTTTCAATATTTTTGTTACTGAATCTTGAAGAAAATTAAATGTGTTCAACTTTTTTTCCGCGTTTAGGCGCAAGGGAATTATCAGGGCTGCAGAGATATACTCTTTGGAGGCCAGTGGATGGACACCGGCTGGCTCTGCCGCCCATACGCACAAGAGAGCGTGCACTATCTTCCTTTAACTTGCGTTCACTAGGTAGAGACCCCAGCTGTAGCCTAGGCTCATGGTAGACACGGACTTCTACAGCGATGCGCGCCTCGTCCAGGCAAATTCAACTCATCACCTGACGTGGGAAAGTACAGTTGTTTGTGTGATTTTTGTTGGTGTTTTCTTTACGAAACAATTAATGAAGCTAAAGATACAGTGTTGCAGACAATGTCCCACTGACTGTGCGCCAGCATCATAACTTCTAAACGGTTCACGATATCGAAATGCAGTCTTCACTCAACAATGCGTAATCACGAGTCAAGAAATACGCCATAGAGATAGAAATAGTAGCAATACGTAGTAATATACCGTGTTTGATATGCAAAGACTATTGAAATCTGCATCAAGGTAGTCATGACTATGAATGAACTTTCAGGGTGAGATTTATTTGAAAGGTACAAAAATTGTATCTTTTAAAATTATTGATATAGTAGTGACTCAGATGGACTACAGGTTTCAAGATTTCGAAAACTTTCATTTTATTGAATTTCTTGACGAAAAGCACTTTTTCACTTACAAAGCGTCCTTTCGTTCAGAAAAGTTTTTTCCTAATAAAACAATATTCATTCCTTGACAGTGAGCAGCCTCAAAATGAACTGACATGATACATTAATGATGCATACATATTCATATATTCATATTCATATATTCATATTCATGATACATACAATGATACATTAATAATGCAAAATACATGCCTGCAGTTGTTTTGTATTTGTTGTAGTTTTTGCTAGACAAATTGATGTAGAAACAAATATCAAGAGACGGTTCGGTTGATACAACTGAGTCTAACTGTTCCTTTATATAGTACAGCATTATGTGAAGGGAATATGATTACATTAAAGAGTTAAGACATTCGTGAGAAATTCCATGAGAAATTAACTGTGCAGAGACGAAAGCTTTAAAGAACAAATTATCGACGATTTTGTTGAATAAAAAAACGATGAATGGAGCTAATTTACAAAAAATGTAAGATTAGATTTTCAGAATACCCAACTGCATGACTCTAGCTTCGCCACTGTATTTTAGGCATCAGACATTATCCTCGCTCATCAGCCTAACTAAAATTCACTAACTCTAATTCTTTTCGACAAATCTTCACCACTAATCTCTGTTGATAGCCTTAACTTGTGTTGAAAGCGGCTTCTTACGTTCTCGCAAAACTAGAACCGGCATCAAACTTCAATGATCAAATTAGGTTCGCCGTTACTGATTACATTAAGCATTTTTAGGTTAAATAAACATTGAGTTCGATTGAAGTTCTGATACTGAATTGGATTGTATCATCGAAACTGAATTCAAACACCTGAAAGCAAGATTGTTGAAAAATTTACCTACAGACCATTATTATTACTAAGTTTAGCTAGTTCTATTCCCTTTGAACAACAGTTGTGACTTTAAAGATGAGACCATGTGTTGACGTCCATTTTGCCCCAAATTCTCTCGTTCAATTAGTGATAAATATTCACATTAAGTTGGCAACACTAGTAACGCGCAGTGTATTTGATTCCGACTTTAGATGTGTTACTTGTTTAGATATATTTCTTTGTACCTAAAATATTTTTAAAGTGATTTTGAATACACGTATGTTTTTATACAAATTAAATTCCAATTTCTATATAAATTCATTAGTTTCAGCACTTCTAAATTTTTAGAAATTTCTAGAATTGTCTGAAAATATCTAAAAATGTCTCGGACAGTCCCGATTCTGAAAGGACACTGGAAAGGTTATCAGTTTCTCAGAGTTGTTTAGATATCTTAGAGTTTCTCACAAAATTGTGACGGACATTTGGGGGGGGTCATGACCCCCGTGACCCCCCCTTGGATCCGCGCCTGGGGGGAACACGTTACTTCTATTGCCTGAAAAGCGTGGAAGTCACTACACTTTATAATGAGAACACATAAAAATGGGAACATGGAGAGTCGAAAAATGGGATACACATCTTTAGTTAGGCCGATACTTGAATACGCATCAGCTCGATGGGTTCCCTACAGATTAGGTCAGATTGAAGAGTTAGAAAAAATTCAAAAGAAGGCAATCAAATTTATTAATAAAGGATATTCCGCTAGTTCAAATCCACCAGAACCTATAGAGGCCCTCAGCTTGCGAAAAAAAAGCCAGGTTGTGCTGTCTCTTCAAGGCGTACAGTAAGTCACCTGCGCGGGCAGAAGTAACGAAAAGACTCGGCGAGACCTTCCAGAGTTGGGAGAAACGACCACAATTGCAAAATAAAAAGTAGAGGGCAAAGATCCGACGTAGGGAAATATTCATATGTACATCGTACGATTAAAAATTGGAAGGAAATCCCTGCAGCAGCCTTTTCCTGGCTCTGTTGGTGTTTTCAGAAGAAGACTTAGTAAGTACATGTAGAGGATGTATTCTACCGCATAGCACAGCTGAGCCATAATTTCATTGATCCGTAATTCAAGTGAATTGTAATGTAGATAGTGTGGTGTATTATAGATCAAGTGTAGTGCAGTGTAGTGCCGTGCAGTGGAGTGGAAAGATACATCAATTATTTATATGGCATAACCGAAGAAAGATATGGTGAATGTGTAGTGTAGTGCAGTGAAGTGAAGTGAGTGTGTGGGGAACTAATTCGGATGTTTAAAGAGCTAACTTAGAAAGATCCACATTATGATTCTGAATTTAAAAAAAAATTGTATAACCATGTATCTACGTTTATGTATGTTTATGATTATGTATATGTATTTCTATGCATGTATACTATGTGTAACTAAGTGTTTGTTTCTTTATGTAAATGTAGGCATGTATAATAAGTAGGGACAGTGTGTGATTGGTTATATGTGAACATGTGAGTGAGCATTCATGTGTAAGAATGTGTATGTGTGTATGTATGTATGTATGTATGCGTATGTATGTACGTGTAAGCATGGATGTGTGTATGTACGTGTACATTTTTAAAAGTATTATTAATGTTAACGGTTGGTTTTGCAGGGTCACTAGAGAAAACTATTGTATTGTTCCATCCTTCGACGTAGTAGTAGTAGTTGTAATTTATTTTATTGTGTTATATTGTAAATTGTTTTTTTAATTGTAAATGTAAATGTATTGTAAAGCTATAGACTTATGGTTACCCCCTGGCAACACATCCAATTGTAGCCTAATAAATATATTATATTACAAACAAAATTTGTTGAACACTTTTTATTATTTTAGTGATTTTCGCGCAATATTGCGTGCTATATTAAAAAATAACAAAAACAAGATTTTCCCGAAAACGGCTCCAAATGTTTTCTTTAAACTTTTGGTAGGAATAGTGACTAATGTACTCTATGAGATGACTTAAACGCCATATTGCTCAATTCTTTTGTTTTTTTCAAAAATTACAAAATTGTAATTTATTGTAATATTTTTCACGCCGTTCGAATGCACATTTCTACTGATTTGAATACATTATTACATTTGTGAGAGGAAATGACTTCAAATAAAGTTTTTCGAAAACACGAAAGATTCCTGCGAAAAGGAGCTTCAAATTTCGCATTTATAGTAACGCTTAAATGCCATTTTCCTAAAAATGGCTTCAAATTTATCAATGAATATTGCATTGTAGGACGATGTTTTACTTTTCTTTAAAAGTGATATTTTACTCTAAAAGTGATATTTCGAATCACCATTCGAAAAATCACATTTCGAACCATTAGGAAACCGAAAAATGAAAAAACTTCAAAAAATGTATTTTGGGCAGCGATAGATGGCAGCTGGCAAGAGGATGGAGCAAGACGGTAAAGCTGGTCCCCACAAGAAATACTTTACTATGAGAAAGTCTGTGCCATTCTGGAGCACCACTAGTTTAGTTATATTGTACTTTATCGCGTACTGCTTACATTGTATAGAGAAAGTATTGGAACGCTGCAGGAAAAAACGGCGTTTTTCGACAGAGAAACTCTTATTGCACAATCCTACAGTACCGGCAACGTAAAAGTGACTGACAGTTCTCTCCAGAGAGTATAAGGCATGTGGTTCTCTCGCCACGTGCTGTGTTACGTCATGTGACCTGTTCTGAAGCAATCAGTTTGCGAGGATTTGTTTGCTTTCTCACAACGACGGTTCAACGTTGCCGCTCATCTAACTCACAGGACGTCGCTCGAGACGCGCGTAGATCTATCTCAGCAGTATCAGTGCGAATGAAATGTGCCTCTACCGATGCGTGCCAGGCCAGTTGATGCATGATTTTAAGCATCAGTGCACGAGAATCAGTCACAGGCCATATGTTTCGTGATGGCTACGCCCCACACATCACGCAAACGGGGAGTAGTGTTAAAGAGCTATGCTCATGAATTTATGTATCTTTTATACAAATATTTCGAGGCAGAAAGGCGAACGGCGAGACATAACCTCACGACAATATTGTGAGTACAGAGTTGCGGCTGCAGATAGGGTCGACGACAGTAAAAAACCATCAAACCAGAGAAATGTTCTGACAATTTGAGGGAGCCGACATTTCGTTATATACATCGGGCAAGACCAGAAAGAAAACGCGGGTTGGAAGGCGATAAGGTTCGGCTGCGGCGAAGGTTATGAACATGATATCAAGTCGTGTCATCGCCTATCGCCAGGTGTTAATGTTTTGAGATTTCATTTATCTGTCATGTAGGTGTTTTTTTTAAATTTTCTTTTGGATAGACAAATACAAAGATCAGTTTTTTTGTACACTATACATTTGTTATAATTGCTTATATCTACTTACAATTAACTTACACTATTCTTAAAATACAACTTATATCACTAATAGGGTGGTAGAAGTATCTTTATTTAAACACAGTTTAGTATAACAGTTACGAAGCTCCCTATATTTTTTTATGGTTTACTAGTTCATTGCTGTGTGTTTACAGACCTGAAACAAAACACGTAACGGTATACTTAATACCCTTGCGGGCCTTTTCGCTTCTTTATGCCCTAGGGCCTTTTGAATACTTTATGGCCCGCTCTTATACCAACACAACACACAGAACTTAGTTATGAATTCGATTTTGTAAAGTTAAGATGCAAGCAAATACAATAAATAAATGGCATAATGCTTAAATAAATAAAATAAATTGTTATAAACCTTATTTTGCTTATTTGATATGAAAATTGAAATTTTGAAATGTTTCCGTGAACTTATAATTGCCATCATTCACTCGCATTTCACTGTTACGTACCATCTTTTTTAGTGACATAATTATATTCTTCTTTAGTGGCGGTACTCGTAATAATAATAAGATATATAAGGCACATCGGCTAACATCCTCGAAATGTTATTTTTTGGTGTTTTGACATATTCTAAATAACGTTTGACAATAGGCGCTAATAACCTAAAAGTACCGTTTCATCAGCGCAATTTACACTGTTATTCACGCTGGTAAATCTCAAATACACCATAAAGAGTTTTATATATTTCTCAAGATTTTAATGGAAACCACTGTCCATAGTTTTGTTAGCTTTTACGAGAATTTCCACAGGAACTTCACAATATTCTTTCATTTTGTACGAACAAATCAGTCCAATAACGATTATGCAATAGAAATTAGATATACACTCTGTTTTGTTTATCTGACGTCATATTGACAAATGACTGTTACAATGCGTCTTTTCACTTTAGACGCAAGAAATATTATAAAATGTTTCGAATTCTTGTTTTATTCAGCAACGAACAAGTAAACCATAAAGTTTTGTATGCACCACGGGCGTTACTAGATGTTTTTGCCCCTCAGGCGACTTCCAACACCTCGGGCCAGAGGCCCTCGGGTTTGGAAGTCGCCCTCGGGGCAAAAACATCTACTTAACGCCCTTGATACATAAATAACTATTTCGCCCGGTGCGACCTCAGCGCTCCTAGTGGCGAGCAAGAGGGAGCACCAGTTCGTTGCGGCGCGGCATATATATTTGCAAGCTGTTAACACGGGGTTTACTTGATGGTATGTGATAGCAATGCAATTATGATGCAATGTGTTGAATCAAATGAAAATTATTTATTTTCCGCTCTTAGCTCACTTGCCAATGTTAAATTGTGATTGATCACATTTGCGTCCTGCATACATTTACGAATGATTAAAAATGCCAACAACATACGGAAATGCCTGTAGTGCTATAAATTGTAAAAAAGAATTCGCCAAATGTATCCTTCTTTATGTATTCTAAAGATACAAAAAGCAAAGCGTTAACAAAATTATTTGTGAATGTCATTTCAAAGCGCATTTGCAATAAACTGATTCCAACGTTTTCTTGTTTACCTTCTATGTTGATTAGTGAATGTTTTTTTGTACTTTAGGCGGTTCAATAATTTTGGATGTTAAGAAAAATTCTATGTAAGCTAATAAACACCATGTAAATTTGGATTTATACTATTTTATCATTTTTAATTCGTTATCATACTAAGGACTTTATTTATTGAGGACTTATTTATTATCATATATTTCTTAAGGACTGGTTTACCTAAAAAAGAGATAAGCAGAACCACCCGTGTGATCTGACAGGAGGCCCCTGTCCTTTTAGAGATTCAATGGCTTATATCATCATCATATTGAAATTATTATTATTATTTTAAAATATTATTGTAACATTTAGGTGTAGGAATCTCAATAAGGTTTTTCGTGCAGTTTTATTTAATTAATAGAGCAAATGCTGAATTTTTATTTTCTTCACAGTAAGTGTGGATTTTATCATCTCTCTTTGAGAGTAATACATTTGTATTTTATGATAAACTTGGAATAAGCGTTTTATTATTATGTATGACTAAATGTTTTCAGATATTATGCACATGGCTACGTGCTGTTTTAAAAGTGTTCTAAAACGTTAAACATTAAAAATTATGAATTACTAAGCAGTCCCCTGTTATCTCGTATAGCCTTAAAGACAGATGCCTCTTACTGGCCACCAGGAGCGCTAGAGTCAAACGGATGAATTCTCCTCCCATTAGAGCTTCGCAACTGTTATATTAAACTGTGATATAAATATCTCTACTTTGGGTCGAGATCTGAGACTTTTTCAAGAATTATGAGGAAAGGAAATTTATTCTTTATGCGGGTTCTGTGTTCTGGATTTTGGCAGAGTCTTAGAGGGGTTAGATTGGATATGTTTGGGATGTTTTGGAAGAAGTGGGTGGATAAAAATATAATGTGGTTGGTTATTGGTTCTAGCTGGAATTCTTTATGGAGTTGTGCGTTGGAGATGTACCAGGGGGCATTCGTGATGGTGCGGAGGAACTGATTTTGAATTACTTGGAATTTTTTGGTATTAGATTTGGCTGCGCTGATCCATACTGGGCATGCATATAGTAGTAGTGGTCGTATGATCATTTTGTATAGCAGTATGGCAGTATTAAACGGTAGCTTCGCTGATCTATTTATTATTGGTTTTAGTTGGTGTAATTTAATTTTTGCTTGTATAACTTTATTGTCAATATGTTTTTTCCAGTTGAGACGGGTGTCTAAAAAAAGGCCTAGGTATTTTATAGGTTTGTTATGAGGATGCCATGGTACCGATTCTTGATTTAATTGTAAGGGGGGGGGGATGAAAGGTCTAAGGGTAAATATTTTCGCTGCTGTTTTTGACGGGTTGATTTTAATTTTGTTTTTTGCTGCCCAGCTGTCGATTTGGTGTAGGTATAACTGTAGACTGATTTTTACTGTGTTTATGTTGGGAACTGATGAATATATAGCCGTGTCATCTGCAAATTGGGCGGTTTTTATATTAATACATTTCAGTAAGTCAGCTACGTACAAGTTATAAAGAGCAGGTGATAAGGGGTAGCCTTGGGGAAGGCCTGCCTTGACCGCTTTTGGATCGGAGTGATGGTTATCGACTGTAACGGCAAAAGTTCTATTGCTGAGGAAGCTGGAAATGATTTGTGTAAGATAATGTGGAGTGCCTATTTCTTTTATTTTATAGTTTAGAGCTTGGTGCCATGTTCTATCGAAGGCTTGTGAAATGTCCAGAAAGATTGCTATTGTATTGCAACGCATCGTCTAGCGGGTGGAAGAGAGGTGCGGGCCGGGAAACTACTTTGTAAATGATTAGCCGTAATTGGGCAGTGAAATAAAATTATACATTTATTCCCGACCTACGGCCGGGGAAGTTACACAAAGAAAATCCCATGAGGTGGGATTACACCCTACCTATTGAGCTCAGTAAAAGAAAATTAAGAGAAAAGATAGTTAATTACACTTCTGTTACAGTCTTAAAGAAAAATATGCCATTGCGCGGCACCGCTTAACTCTAACAAAAACAAACAAAATAAAAAACAGGAAGATAGAACACTTTAAAATTTCGGAGACATTTTCCGTCTCGTCTCGAGGCGGGACGCCCCAAAGCGCGGGCGTGCGTTAAAAGTCTTATCTGTTGAATGGGCGTGGGCTGGGGTGTCCACGTTGCGGTCGATGGCCTTGTCGTCTTCAACGGGCGTTGTCTTATGATCTGCAATGTTGACACGGGAGGGCGGACGCCTTCTCGCGGCCACTGCTTGCCCCGAGGTCTCCTTTGCGCCTCGCCACCAAGGCGCTGGACGAGTCCGGATTCGTTTCTCACTACGGCTCGGATGAGCGATACGACAGCATTTAATTGCTGGTGCGGACCGGAGGCTGGATCCTGGTACTCGCGGCTCGTTCACTCGAATTAGGCAACGAGTTTTGGTCATGAAGCGCCCTCTCGCAACTCGCTTCTAAGTGTCTGTTTCGCGGCCGCTGCCCTCGCGTTTACCCGTTCATAACTCACTTCTAAGCGTTTCTTTCGCGGCCGATGCTCTCGTGTGTTCGCTCTCAAGACTACCTCCCTAGTGTTGACTTTTTTTCAAGATTTTGAGAATCTGTCCCTCTCCGAATCTTCCCCCTCCTAAGTTCATCCTAGGCTCGCTGACCTACTTTGTGAAACCTGTCATTGGCCGCACCTTACTGCGTCGCAGAATTAATTTTGACGAATCGCGGTCCGAGGATTCGTGGAAAATTTTCTAAAGTATCTCTCTCTGCCGAAACGCTATCTCAGTTTACCGAAACGCAGCTGCGTTCGTCGGGGAGGGGGTGGCATCCCTTGTGAGCAATTATTGTATGGCAAAGGGTTCGTACTTTCTTGAATTAGCGCGACAGGCTTGGAAGCGAGGAGCGCGCCCAAGGATCGGCGAGGGTGGGTCACAAAAGGTGCATTCAATGGAGTGGGTTCGTCAAGTGGCCTTTGACGACAAGTGGTCATAAATTCTTACCAGGCCGGCGTCCCGTCGGAGGGGTGGGACTCTGACAGCAAAGGACAACGGGCGGGGTGGGGCGCGGCTGGGCCGAGGCGAGCGGGGAAAGCGCACGTGCGCATGCCTGAGAGTACGAAAAAGAAGTTTTTGTTGTAAATTTTTTTTAAGGCACCGCTATATGCCGCCACAGTATGATAGTGTTTTTGAAATGCCGTGTGGATGTTTTCAGTGATTCTAAGTAGTTGATGATGCGTAGATATTCTTTCGGTGAATCCCATTTGTTCAATGGGTATGACTTTTGTGTAATTGAGATGAATTTTAAATCGTTTTAATATTATTTTTTCTAAAAGTTTGGATAGCGTGGGAAGCAGACTAATTGGTCGGTAACTGTTGGTTGGGGATGCATTTTTATTTGGTTTCTGAATCGGAAGTATGATTGAATGTTTCCATACTTGTGGAAAGTAACCTAGTCTGAGGCATGAGTTGAAGATATTGGTCAAATATGCTATGGCTGTTTGGGGAAGGTTTTTTAATATTAAATTATCAATTTTGTCATGTCCAGGGGCTTTTTTGACAGGTAGCGATTTAATGATTTTATTTATTTCTTTAGGTGATGTATAGTCTATTTTGTGGTGTGGGCCATATGTCTGTTCGTTCATTTTTTTGTTTATTGTGAGATGATTAGGGTGCGGTTTATTTAGTGTAAATGTGGATGCAAAGTAATTTGCTAGCTCATCGGCTTTCTGAGAAGGCGTATACACTTTTCCTGAGGAAGTATTCAATGGAGGGATGGTATTCTTTTTTCTTAATATTTTATTTGTGAATTGCCAAATGGGTTTATTGCTAGTGTTTAGTGATTGAAGTAGTTTTTGAATTTGCTGGTTGTTGAAGTTTTTGAGTAATTTGCGCACAATATTTATTAGTATGTTAAGTTCTGATTTTAGCCCTGGTATTCTTAATTGTGACCATAGTCTACGGGTTTTGTTTTTTATTTGTATTAGTTTCTCTATTTCTGGGGGAAGTTTATATTGTTTATCATTATTGGTGCTCTTTGGTTTTAATTCTGTCTCTTTGATTGTGGTGTGTATTATGGTGGTTAGTTGGTTGATTGCTCTATTTCTAATGGGCTGGAGAGGATTTTGAATTTTGGAATTGTTGAACTAGTTATCGTTTTAAATTTTTTCAAGTCAACTTTTAATGTATTTGGATTTGGTACTCGGGCATGCGGTGGGGATATTTGTTGTGTGGTTATTAAAACTGGAATGTGATCCGAACCTTGTTCGAATAATGTGGTAGAGTGTAATTTTATTTTTGTGTTGGTGATTCCGATATCGAGGATATCGGGATTTCTTAAGCGATCCTGAGGGTAATATGTGGGACCTGGAGGTGAAATTATGTTTAGAGTTAGGCGATTTAGTATTTGAGCTAATATTTTCCCATTAGCGTTGGTGTGAGAATATCCCCAGTTTATATTTTTCGAGTTTAAATCTCCTAGAAGTATGGTGTTATTTAGTTGAAATAGTTTATTAAAGTTATCGTGGTCCAGTTTATCATTTGGTGGATTGTATGCTGCAATTACAGTCCATGTGATAATATTATTTTCTATGATAATGACAGTTTCGATATTACCAGTACAAGGGAGAATTATTGGGTAATGTTGAATATTTTTATTAATGGCTATTAGTACTCCACCTCCTTTCTTTAGGTTTCTGTCGGCTCTGTAAATTGAGTAGTTTGGGATATAAATTTTATTTTTTTCCTTTAAGTGGGTTTCAGTGATGCAAATTATATCTATACGGTGTGAATTTAAGAAGTGTATTAGTCCTGTTTTTTGTTTGTTATGCAGTTAGCATTCCAATTGGCGAGCGTAAATTTTTTTGGGTGTTGTATTGCCATTATTGCCGTTAAAGAAGGCGGAGAATGAATTTTGGATTGAGTTGATTATAGTGTGTATAAGTGTGTTTATGACATTGGTTATATAGGATGTAATTGCATTAATTATTGTTTATAATGGGAAAGTTTTGATTTGTTTCCTGGGAAAGATTGGTTGAATTTGAATTGTTGATGGGATTTGGGTGGGCCTGGGATGTGGTGCTGCTAAAATGAGTGAAATTGTTGAGAAGTGGTGTTTGGGGAAGAAAAGGGAAGGTGGAGTTTGATTGAAGTGGAATGGATTGGTGGGAAAATCTTTGGTTTCTAATTTGGGAGTTGTTTTGATTGACCGTTTTCCTTTTTTCAATGAATTCTTTTAGGTAAGGACAGCTGGAGTCTCGATTATTGGCCGGGTGACTACCATGGCAGTTACGACATTTCGGAACTTGATCACGATTAGGACAAGTTACTGAGTAGTGATTACCCGAGCAAAAAGCACAGCTAATAGAGTGGTTGCAATTGTTCTTTGTATGGTGTATGGCTACAATCCAGTCACCGTTGGCATTGTATAGGACCTTCGGTTTTTTTCCTTGCTTCTGCTTTTACTCTATGATTACAAATTTGCTTAATGGCTAGAATATTGTCTATTGGTTCTTGTCCTGAAAAAACAGCTGCAACTACTGGTATAGGTTTGTTTTCTTTGTGAAGTCTGGTGATTTTTATCAGTGAAGGAAAACGTTTTAGATCTTGATATATTTCTTGGTCAGTAATGGATTGGATGACGTTCTTGAACACTACAGATATGTTTTTATTCAACGGGTCTTTGAAAGAGTGAAAACTTCGATGAGTGTGAATTAAAGTTAAGTTAATTTAAGTTTCGAAAGTCCGTTGGTGAGTTTTCACTTATTTTTATTTTATTGTTTTTTTGATCTGCAATGAAGTTGGAGGTGACATTAGATTTAAGTTCTTTGATGAATGCATTATAATTGATGATGTCTGCTACTATGATTGGTGGTATTTTACCGGGGGTTTCACTTTGATCACTAGGAAGGTCGTCAATATGAGCGAATCTACTTTCAGTTGCTTGCTTATCAAGTTCACTTAGAGGTCCGAATCTATTTTTGACTGGGACATTAATTAATAGAGAGTTAGAGTTTGTATTCTGGTCACTGTAACCATCATCATTGCCACTAAGTTTTTTGGATTGTCGCTCTATATCATTGTATGTCACTGACCTTTTTCTGGAGTCCGTGGAGTCTTTTTCTGGTAGCAGAACGGTTGGGGGTTGGCTGAGTTGAATCGGTTCCTTGCCCGTAGCGCCGGGGGTGTTGTGTTGATTGTTGTTCTCCAAGGTCACCTCCATTTTGTCTTCGGTGAATAGGCAATCGGACAGTAATAAAAAAAATATAAAATGTAGTTAGATTGAATATTCATAAATTAAAACGATTATACATAGAATATTTTTATGAAATACTAATTATTTAAAATTTTAAAGCAACAAATAAAATGTAAAATATATTTACTCTTTGTCGCCTCAATGAAACACCAATCACAACGCGTGACGTCATCTATAAATAATATGGAAAGCCACTCGAAAGTATTATATCGCCGTGCCGTGTTGTTGTTGTTGCCGTGCTTAATTCTTGATGTGTTCTGGGTGTGTTTTCTAAGTTCAATTGCTGTTTGAGTAAATAAAGCTGTAAAAGGTCAGGGCTGAGGGACAGTCATCAATTAAAAAATTGTTGTAAGTGCTTATTGCCTGTTAACGATTTTCTTAACATGGAACCAGGATATACGAAAGCCGACAATCGAAATCTTCCACGAGTGGATATTATAATGATTGGCAATTTCTTTGCCAATAATTCGAACTTTTGTGCTGCTGAATTCAGGAATGTGAAAACGTCTATGTAAGTATTTCAACCATTCGTTATTTATTCTAAGTATAAAATAACTATGAAAATAATAAAAAGCATAACCTATTACGAAGTGTAGTTTTTATTTATTTATTTTCGTCAAAACAGTTTAAAACTGTGTGTGACGAGCTATGGGGAGAAGTTTAGGTTATTAATGTAATTTTTATGAGTTTCATATTACTTGCAAGGTTAATACCTTTCCTTTTACCTCTTTTCAGATCGGCGAGGCAATCTTACGGTGATGATGCCGTAGGATACGTTCAGCTTCGGTGAGATGCGGATATGTGCACTATCAAGTGTAAGGTGTGTCCCGAACACAAAATTAGGTCAAAATCTTATGCAGCGACCATGATAGTCGACGAAAAAGAGGACAAAATTGTAACTGTCCAGTGCCATGATTGTGTTGTATCAGTGGGAGGTTGCAAACGTGCTGTGACTTTCCTGATGTGGGTCCACAGGAGAAGTGAAGAACCATCCACAACTGAGATTCAGTGTTACTGGAGAAAATCAAAACTATCCCTAGTTGGTACTAGTGTTAAGTATACTACTGCAAGGGAGCTATCAGATAGTAAAAGATCGTGTGCTACACAGACTGCAGTTCAAAATAGTATGCTGACACAATCGATTCACAATGCTGACACAATCTGTAAACCTCAATCTATCGGGAGCAAAATTGTTCCAGGCTGAAAATGATGAGAATTACAGAAAAAGTCTGCCTATTGAAGACATTGACAATTTTTGTGACGCTTTTCCCATGATCGAAAAAGTTGCACTGAGAACTGAATTACAAATTTTCTACTCAAGACTGGAATGATCGCAAAACAGCCTTCTATCTGGGTCTGGTTGTTTAAAAACAATTATTTAATTTCGTATGGACTTGATACTACTGCTTTTAAAGAAATAACGAAAGCACTGAAGATTCTAGTGACCCTGCCCATGACAAGTGAAACTGAAAGATGTTTTTCATCTTTGAAGTTAATAAAATCTTTTTTACGAAATTCTATTGGGGAAGACAGACTCTCAGCATTAGGAATGTTGTCCATTGAGAAGAATATGGTAAGAAAAATTCCCGACTTTAATAAAAATGTGATCCACAAGTTTGCGAGTGACAAACATCGAAGGATAGAACTCCACTACAAATGAATACTAAGGTAAGAAATTTACTTCGAATTTTCCGTGTCTTAATATGGTTGCGCCCCCCCCCCAGAAAAAAATCCACGAGCCGCTACTGCTTAGGATACTTTATTTTATTTTATTGTTTTTTTACAAAAGATGCATAAGTGAGGCTTTTTCCTGGTGTTTGTTTATTTATTTAAAGTCGCATCGACAGCTGGGTCATTAGCGACTCAGAAAAAATACATTATAACAGTAATTCATACATGATTAATGATTGAGGTTTACAGATTCAGTACAATGTACAGTAATTTACAATAATTTCCTGGGGTTTCTGGAACAACTGAAACAGTATTTGCGCCATGTTAAAATCTTCCTCCTTGTTGTCAAGATACAGGATTATTTACCGAATTTATCAGTTCAGTGCTTTTGTAACTTCAAAATATTCAATAAGAGGAGTACCAGAACTTACAAAACCAGTAAAGTAAACACAGATATGGAGTCAAAGTGACTCCTACTTGCACCAACAGTAAAAAAAATTATAATAGCAAAACACAGACCAATGCAATTTGCTGCAAAATTACAACAATTAGTATTGAGATGAGACATCGAATATAACATACACGGATGAAATAGTTTTATCAGATTCACGGAATTCTCGCAATTCGTAGAAAATTAACACGGCGGAGCCAATTTGACTCATGTCTGTAGTTAAGGGTTAACATCGATTACCCGACAGACCATAGCCTGCAGAGCAGTTGCGGACGCAGTATGCCGGCTTTAGGCTATCGATTTTTCTATCATTAGTTTAGAGAATATAACATAATTATTGAAAACCAATAAATTACTAAATACGCAATTTATTTAGCGTATAATACTATATACAGCGTTGAATTCTCACACTTCAGACGGATTGTATAACCATTCCAATTGGTCCGGTTGCTGAGAACGCGCGCGCTTACTAAAGTGTTTACTAGAGGTCTGCATTCTCCGCGATTTTTACCGACCAGCGCTCGCTCGCCTCTCTTCTGTCGAGACCACGCGCTCGACTGTCCTTCGCAGCCGGTTGCGGACTCCCGGGAGGCGGCGGCCGACCGAGACTCGGCCGGTTGTCACCAACCGGCGGACCCCATTCAGGCGAACTGCGCCACGTAACAATCGGCCGACACGTCGGAGTAAATATCTAATGCCATGTTTCAGGAAAAGGAAGGAGTATTGAATGTTTTTTAAAATAAATGACCAATAATTTCGTTTTTTCAAAATTTAATATATAGACGATTTTTAATATTAATTGTCCAATAATAAATTTTAATATAAAAAAAGAATAAAAAGCTTTAAAAATCGACTCCTCGGACGCACTGGAGAACCTCAAGTGGATCTATTGAAGTTCTGCCTGTGACTTCAAAGAAAAGATATTCAAAAGTTTTAGAGATGAATTCCGTTCTTTGTAATGACTAGGCATCGGATGTTTCGGAAATTGCCTATTTTATTCTAATGAACATAAAATCATTAATTTTCCTTCATTTTATATGGTATAAATACAAATGCTCTGCTAAATTTAGATGCAAGTGCAATGAAATATATTAGTACCTTTCCCTTCCACTTTTGTATTTTATTGTCTTTTTCCAAATATTTTTGTTGTTGGTGTTGTAATTTTCAGGCATCTGAGACGCAGGTCTTAGTTTCTTAACCCGGCAGTAGGCGCGCGGGGTGCCTCAGTCACCCCAGCATTGTTTTGAGCTCATTGTACTTTAGTTTTATTTATAATCTTGCGAGCTTCTCAATACCTTTCGAGGAAAGCTTTGTGCACATATCTCGACCCTTCTCTTTCAACTGCTTCCTGTCCGTTCCTGAAAATTTCGTCGCAAAGGCGATGGCGCGCTGCGTGGGAGCCACCGAGTCACCTCGCACAACCTTTGTTATCGCTTCCTGCCACGCTGTTCACAGTCATTCACCCAAAGGAAGAGGATCTCGTGGAGCTTCAATACTACTCCACAGAAGCCAATGGTTCATAATTTCAGCTTTACGATTTTTTAATTATAATTAATCGCTTATCTTGTATTGAAACGAAAAATAATGGAGTAATTGAAAAACATTGTACTCGTACATATAAAACTTTATATGCATCATTTCGTGAATACGTACTTTTGCCGAATTTAAAATAATGTTAAACATGTGTATATAATAGTAAATCATGTATTTTGAATTATTAAGTTGAATAGGCTAATGTGCTGTGACCGCTGTTGTTTGGCCGCCGACTGAGTCGACAAATTCAGAGGCCATGGCGGCTTACATAAACTATTTCACAATAAATTAGTACGCCCAATGACAAGACGTTTTGACGCAAGGAAAATAGTACCCACCTCATTTTCATTTAGCATATGCTTTTTTCTTATACTAGCGTACCCGTGCGAGAACTCTCGCATGTTAAATCCCACCCTTTCCCTATCCATTTGTCTATCCGTTCCATAAAGGAGAGGAACTTCTAATATACATACAGAATATCAAACAAAATAACAATGCAATTGATGTTTGAAACAAATTTTCAATTAAAGTTTATTCCACATTATAGAGAGATGTTCTTGGAACAATTCATTCTTCTTTAAAAACAACATTTGAAGAAATTTTTCAATCTTCCTTGAGAGTTAGCTTTTCGCTTTCCTTGATAGTCAAATAATAGAAAAGGTTTTTACTCTTGAGAAAGCCAAGTAAAGTAGTGCAAAAATACCGGATCGGGCAAGAACAGACCTACTCATTGCAATATTATTTAATTTTCCTTGATTTGTTATGAAGAACCGAGTGGGTTTTGGAGAGTCAGGGTGCCATCTTGCTAGGGTGAGAAAATTGAAAAATTATTTGTTTACTAAAAAGTACTGAATTATTTTCTGCGTCCTTACGTACCTCAAGAAAAACAATTCCGAGCCAAAAAATAATCAAACTAAAGTTTTCACCTTTGAGTACTAAATACCATTTGTTAGCATTAGAAACAATTTAGTAGGCATTAGTAAGCCCACTTCGGTACATGGGAATGTTGCTCAAACTATGTTTGCATTTTTAATATCTTAACGAACCGACACCTTGAGTTTAATATCAAACGGTGTTTTATTTACAATATGAGTTTGCAGTTGGGCGTTAGTGTACATACTTCCAGATATCGCCAACATTTAAATCATGCGTTTGGACTGCGATCGTTGGCAGTTGTCGGGTGACTTTCTATAATTTTAAATTTAGTTGTATTTTAATTGATTCACGTATAATTGTAGGCTAGCGCATTTTGATTTTTGTTTTTCATTTATTTCAAGCTATTTAACTTTAGCTACTTTAAAAAGTTTGTTCTTTGTGTTGTGCCATAGCACAAGTTTTCCCCCACTATATACCCGTGCGAGAACTCTCGCATGTTAGACCCCACACTCATCCCTATCCTTCTATTTTCATTCTAAGAGGGAAAGTAGTTAACGAAACGTGTTTATTTGTATCTATACTACTTACTACTATCTATACTACTATACTTTTATTTGAATTTATAAAGGTAACTTGCAATGCACTAACACAATTACAAATAAAAATAAAAAGAATGCAATTAATGTGTAAAAGAAATTTTCAATAAATATTTATTCAATATCATGGAGAATTTGCTTGGAACAATTCCCAACACTTACTTAAAGACATTTGAAGTAATTATTCAATATTCTTTGTCAATTAGGTTTTAGTTTTTCGTGATAGTCACAAAAATATTAGCTTTTTACTTTTGAGAAAGCTACGTGTCTGAACCCGTTGACTTGAAAATTTCATCGAATGATAACGAAAATATTGGTACGGGTAAAACACAAACAGTCTTCACTCTTCACTGAACACCCACATCCTTCCACAATTAAGTACACAGCACTTATAGACCATGAAAAAACGTTAATTGAATAGTTTCACTACACGCATAAGAAACAATCTTCATAGGTATAGGTATCAAGCAACTATAATAGTACTTGTAGTTGTTGCTAGAGAAAAAAATCTTGAATTAATGATTATGCAAATAAACCTCGTCAGACTGCACAAACTATGGTGTTAACAGAAATCGTAAATAAAGATTGTCGAATCTAAGCCTTCTAAGCGTGTCGCCACAAAAATTGCTACCAGAAGGAAGGGCTGAAATATTGAGGTGGCCTTGATAGAATTGAAGCGTGAAACCGAAAAGTTAACTGAATGGATTGGAGAATGTCTCATCTTGTAGATTATGATGTGAAAAACGTTTCTTCGAGGCCTTTGGCCTCAAAATTTTACTTTTTAAGGCTCTAAAACCCTTCGTTTATGAGTTATTTGCCGATATAGGTTGACATGTGATGCGGGTTGCATTTTACATGAATATTTCTATGCGTTTTTTTAAAGAAACCATCCATATTTTTAAAGTCAAAGTGGAATTCGTCAAGTCTCCGTGAAATTCTCTTTCTTTGGAACCCTCATTTATAAAGATTGGTTGCGTGTGAGAGCCGGAACCCAAAGGTATACTACTGAAATAATACAGGAGACGATACTCGTGAAATTATGACCAAATATTCATTGTATTTAAATATGCCTTATATTCGGGTTTGTAAGAAACGTAAATGACATTACAATTGGTACGCAACGAATTATCGTCCCTTAAGCACTATAAATATATAAAAAATATATAAAAATTCATGCAATAAAGGTTTAAATTTATTTTCAGAGTCTTTGTTTGCCTTAATTCTTTCAAAAATGTCTTGTTTGTCTCTATAAAATTATTTCCAGTCATTCGATAAATTGTTACTTTTCAACAAATTAATCGTTTAATTGAAATTGTATTTTCTTTCGATTACAATGAATTGAAAAAGTTGCGATCACTACATGCGGCGACTTATATCCCGTACATGCTTTGAGGGGCGAATCTACCGTGCAGTCCGGCGCCGGTCGAGTGGTCGTGTGGCCGAGCGGCCGAGCGCTCGAGCGCTCGGCGACTCCCGAGTCTCGGCGGGAGCCGCAAGGCGGCCAGTCGAAATGTCCGTTAAACAGCTCTCTTCCCCCCCTTCGCTGAGCGTCTTTACATTTGAAAGATTTTTGCCTAAGCATTTTGCGGGAATATGAAGGAACTAGAACAATGAGACCAAATGGGGGTAGATTTTAAGAACAGGGTTCGGCTCCTATTGACGCGCACGATTCGGTTCCGAACGAGTCACTCGCGGCGCCGCCACAGTGTGCGCACGGCCACGTGGCCAACGCATTTTCGTGTGGAATCGTGAAGCTACGCTACCCGTGTCCAAGTTGAGGACGAGGCTCGGGCCTTCGGCCCTCGCGTTAACATAAAACATCCTTGAGTCTGTCCAACGCATAATTACCAACGCATTTTATGCATTTAACATTATGCATGCAACGCATTTTATGCATTTAACCATTGTAATTCTCCATTACACATTCGCACCACACCGCACAATGCACAATGCAAGCAGTGCTCCCTGAGTGATTCGTTCTCGTGGTCCGCGCGAGTGAACCATGCGCAAGTGAACCGTGCGCCGTGAGCCGAACCCTGTCCTTAAAATCAGCCCAAATGGGATTCTGAAAGATCTTGAATTACATTAAAAAGAAATGATGAGAAAAGAAACAACCTTTATTGATTCAAAAATGGCCCCTTGCTTTGCTTCTGGACAGTAAATGTAACTTCCCTCTCTCCACCCAATATACATTGACTCGTCATACACGATTGTAATTGTATATGTGACTCAATAAAATTATTATTATTATTATTATTATTATTAAATAAACAACGATATAGACTGATTTTGGTAGCCGAGAAAGACAATGCTATCATGTTCGCTCTGTCAACATGCTATGGGGTACAACCTTTAGACAATGTCAAAAGATACAGTGCTGCAGTGAGAAGAAAATTACAATAATAACCAGATAAAACATCATACATGCAATAAATACATGGAAGGCACGGATAGAATGGATAAAGAAATTTCCGCGTACAGAATCGACACAGGAGAGAAAAATGATATTGGTCTATTTTCAGCTGGATCTTAGATGCTGAAACGCAAAATATATGGGTCTTGTGCAAAACATCTTTAGGGTAATCAATACCAAATCTTCACTACAGAAGACATTATCACCACTTATCTAACTATATATGTAGTTCTCTCAAGAGATTGTGGAAGGGCCACAATTGATCTAAGAAGTTTGATAGTCAATTGAATTTCCAATGATTTAAGATTTAAGAAATCATTTGATTCAACCTGTACCAAATCAGAAAAGAAGCAGATGTGCTGGAGAAGTGTGTTCAGGTGTTAGTAGAACACAATGTTCTAAATGTAAATTAGGGATGTGTCTTCTGTGTTTTGTAATTTTTCATATGAAATAATTTTTGTATCTATTACAATGTGTGGTATTTTTCATAAAGGACTAATGCGACCATTTGGTCACAATTTTTTTCTCAATAAAATTTTAAAAATTGATTTTAAACTGAATTTTATTGATTCTTATCCTTTTAAATATTATTTGTAAACTAAATTGAAACAAATTATCCATTAAAAAAATTTCATCTTTAATGGGTTAATGTTAGTTAAAAGGAAGAAGAAATTTCATTAAAATCTGCCCCCTATAAATTAGTTTTAAATTAACTATTTTAAATCATCACCTTCCTACAATCATTTTATTTTACTTAGACTTGAAAAGAAACTAACATCAAATTCCTAACTATCTCTCTTCATGTGTTGATAAAAATGGGCAAAACAAAAAAAAAGGTAACCTGAAAGAATTGGACAATTTTTCACTAGTATCATAAATCTGACTCCTTTGTAGTAATTGAATATAGTATTATAAATAGTACATATCAATTCTTTAATGACAGTTATCATGCAGGTAATGTGTCATTCACAAATACATGCACAACCAATAATTCTAAAACAATGATATTGAAAACTTCGATGTTAGTTGTTCTGATGAGATTTAATGAACTCCACAAAGGTACAAAATGTATACAAATACACAAATTACAGTATCAAAAAAGTTCAAATGAAGGAAAATAAATATATTTATCTGTTCTGTTTTTTCTTTTAAAACATACCATGCAAATTTAAAAAATAACTTTTTTTTTACCGAGAAAAAACTAAGCACTTTATGACTAAAGTTACTAAAACAAAATTTCAATTTCCTTTCTACACATTGTGTCATCATGATTTTCAAACCTATAGTAATAAATAGTGCTATGAAGTGCAGTATGAAAAACACTGCTGTTGGTTAAGTACACTGCAAGGAACAAAAACTTTAATTGCTGAAAGGATGAAAGAAAAAAAACAAACCAAGTTTATCTGAAACTCAAAAATTTTCCCCACGTGTTTTAAACTATCAGGAAATTAAGATACATAAATAAAAATAAAATTACATCCAGCAACTCACAACATTCTAGTGAGATTGTCGCAAAAACTGAGGTAAAATCAACAAGTATTTTGCCAAGATGTTTGAAATCCCAGAGCTTAATTTTGTATTCAGTTTCTTTGTACGGTACATAGACACAAAAGCAAAATTTTTTTTCACACAAATCTACATTTGGCAAACAAAAATGTGAAGTAAGAAAATGTCAAATTGCCTTTAAATAAAATATTGAAATGAAACATTTCAAATTAAGAAAATTAATCCAAAGAAATGTTTAACCTATTCTATTAAAAAGTTCTTACAGCCACTGGTTTTATATTTCCCTTACCCATTTTATCAAAGTAATTTACTTGTTTAGAGACAAATGAAATAATTCTAACACAAAATTTATGTTAAGTTAATTTGTGCATTATCATTCTCATTATTGTTAAAGTTAAAGTTATAACTGCATATTGCAATCTATTAGTAGTCAGGGTTTCAGTGACTTATTTGATGCTGAGAATGACAGATGTTTAAACTTGAAGAGAACTGAAAAAAACATTTGCTTTATTTTTAAGAGGGCAGAATGTCAAGAAGTTTTCAATCAAAAGGGTATGCTAATGGTACTTCATTGAAAGAAAAGAAAAAAAAGAGAGAGAGGAAAAAAAAAGAGGAAAAACAATATCTACAGAGAAAGAATATTTTCCAGCACTAAAGAAAATTGTGTTCCTCTTGGTCTCTCACAACAGACTTTATTCCATTAAATTGTTTATTTTTGTAAATCAAATACAAAGAGAATTTGTATAGTTACGCACTATTTACTAGACAATTACAAAACCAAGAAAACCAATAAAAGCAGCAACCAAGCACATTCATGTTGTCAATGAATGCACTTGTGTACATATTCATTTATATAAAACACCTATATATTTTTTTTGGCGATATGAATAAATATATACAAAACAGTAAATTTGATAGCAATAATATTATGTAAGTAATAAGGATGAAAAGCACCGAGACAAAAAACTTCAAGAAAAAGCAACATTATACCCATGACTCCTTCTTCCTCTTTTTGCTAAGGGTGGTATTCTTTCAAACAAGTGTAATGGACATGTAAATGTTAATAGTCAGTAGTGACATACCCTTTGCACACTCAAGTTCAAATTCACAGACATTACTATTTCTTTTGAAGTGAACCAGATGAAGTATATCAAACTGTACCCTAAGAACAGCACCAGCATATATTTGTGCGTAATACTATATTTCCTTTCATAACGACTTCAACACATCATATAAGATATTGTGCTGAATAACATACACAGGCTAATGCAATTAGTAAGAACACATCTTTTAGTAAAAATGTCTTCTCGTTTACTAATGCAATTTTACTCATAAATTTAAAATTAATAAATAAAGAATTTTACTACAGAATTAATTTAGGTTGAAAGTCACCGAATGTAATATGATTGTTAAACTTTATAAGCACATTCTCTGATAGCATTCTCAACATCTGATTTACAACGTAAACACTCACAGTAGGATGTTACTACTAATATGAGACAATTGTTTAAACAAATCCAGAACTTAAGGAAGAGCCATGAAAAACTGATGCCATGCATTCATTATTTGCAAAAAAGTCATCTGTCTCAAAATCTGAAGCTAACATTTCATTTGTGCATTCCGTATTAAAATAATTAATTTGTGCAAGTAGAAATGGTAACCATTTCAACTTTCCAAACTACAGACACAAAGAAAAGGAAAAGAAGGAAAAAAACAAAAACAAGACAACCCTGATTAATGAACCAGCGTAAGTTTTAACTGAATCTATAGCCATGAACAAATATGTTAAAGCAATAATAATAATATTATACTGAAGTTGAGATAACAAAAGAGACAGCAAAAATCTTCACTAAAAAATAAAATTTAAAAGACAAAGACAAAAACATTTCTACATGTCAGATTTTTCTTTCAGCAAAATCCTAAGAAATAGACTTATTCTGAATATGAATGAAATTTCAGAAGATCACCTCAATATTCTGAACCTAAAATAATTATTTTTATTTGAAGTGTTTGAAATCAATAGATTTTTGCACAATAGAGATTAAGTTTGTTTATTTGCAGAGACTTTTCAGTACAAAAGAAAAGAAAAGAAAGAGAGAGAAAAGAAAAGATTGTTCATAAAACATTACCAAATTTTTTCTGCAATCGTACAATAATATTTCTATTGTGAAGCATTATTTATTTCATCTCTACTCTTGATGGTAACGGAAACAAAGAGGAAAATCTCTGATCGCTATCATCATGAGCACAAGTATATTTTGCACTTATGAGACATGATTTTTCCCGGTCTTAAGGAAACACTAACTTAATGCACATAGAGTGGTACGTAAAATTAAATAAAAAAAAAAATTAAAAAAAATCCTGTTTTATACGATCGTAGAAAGAGGATGTTTTAACAAGTTTAAAATTCTCAAACACTAACAAATACAAGAGTTAGCAAGAATTTGATCATTAAAAGTGCTCTCCACTCCTTTCACCAATTACAGGTATCTTCCAATAAATTGCATGAAAGAACACAGCCCAATACAAATGGCAAAACATGTAATACCAAAACATAGCAGCACCTCAGAAAATGTAGCAGTATTTTGAGCAAAAATAAAGATCTTTTGTACAAGAACACTGAAAAGAAATACAATGGATCAGGCCACAAAAACTGTAAGTACATTTAATTATATATACAATTTTTCAGATTGTTCATAAATCAATTTTTTTATACAGTACAATTAAAACAGTCATTAAGAATTCATTCGCTATTTATCATCACACACAGTTGAAACTGTGCAAAGAACAATGATTGTAACTGCATTGTTTATACATTTCACTACACTGACTAAAAAATAACAGACAAAAGTTTATATTGAAGACCAATAAAAAATGGGAGATAACAAGAGTTAGAAGAGGGAACCGGATAACAATGACCCGTATATTGACTTTTAAGTATTATAAATGAACAAAATAGCCCTAATTATCAATTTTAAACCAAAGCATTACACAAACGAAATAGAGATTCTCATTACGATTGATTTAGGCCAAGAGTGTCAATACCTTAGAAAACTACAGAAATTTGACATTTATAAGCAGTATCAATTATTAGCACAATGTCCAGTTCTGAAAAAGGTTGCCTTTCTTGGAAACTAACTAATAAACTGTCCATTAGATATGGATTCCAAAATGCATTCCTCTTCACTTTCCTAACAATTCATTGGAAATGTACATTTCTATACAAAACAAGATTTTCAGAATGAAGTGATGCCTATCTTCACTTATGAAATTGTAATTTTACCAACTAGTTTCCAAATACATTATTTTTCATCAATGGTGTTTTCATTAAAAACCTTTCACATTTGATAACATAACACTGTCACAATAATACAGCAATGACAAACTGAAAGTGCAGTTGAAATTCAAATTGAGAATTCTGAGTAACTATCTAGTATTGTACTCAAGCTTCATAAAGTTAAAATTGCATTTGTTTATGACATAAGGATAACACTGCACAGTATGTCAAGTTCCATATGCCATCACATCTTTCAGTTACAAAAGATTCAGAGTATTCTGCTATCAGTTATTTTCATAAATATCCAATATTACAAAAAGAATAAAGAAAACTGCAATCAAAATTGACATCTTATATTTCACAAGTTGCCAAGAAACATTTAATACACAAAGAACTTCACTTATTTTGGAGAATGAAATAAGCAGCAAGTAAAAGCATCCCTCTACCATTTTTCTTCTAGCCAGTGATATGTTTCAATGGATTGATGCTTCACCTCACAAAGGGAAAATTCAATTATCTTTGTTTTAAAAGATTATTAAATGTAATTTGCTTTCAATGAAAACAATTTACATTTCATTTTGTAACACATTCAATAAAAGGATTAATTACCTTATTGCCCTTGTTCTGCCTTCACAAACCTAATAAAAAAGTTCACATAAAATGAAAACAAGAGTGCTAGAGCAGTGTTACTAAACCATCACACCATGGCCTTTTTTCTGATTCAGCCTCAAAGCTCAGTTATCATTTTGATTAGGTTTGGAAGATTCTTTTTATTTTAAGTATTACTTAAAATTTGTTATGAAAGTACCACATAATTCCAAGCATATAGTGTAATGATAGTACAATATGCGAGTTCATAAAATCTCAGACTCAGAATACCTATAAAATATGTTAAATGAAATTGAACCCAGGAAACTACACTTCAAGATGACAAGCATACAAGAATTTAAAACAATCTCTCTTATTTCACAATATTTTTTGAAAATACAGTAATTCCCTTCCTTACACGAGTACTAATTCCCTGAAGTATGTTGTTTTATTATAAATAAAAAATAACAAATGTATTAGACCCATGAATTCAAAAGATTAATGAGCATCAATTTTGCAAGGTTGAGAAACACTGCTCTAGGAAGAATCACACAGAAAACTGTACATATCCTGCTTCTTTTACCCGTTTTCCACCTGTTCCACAATAATTGATTTTAAAGATATATTTTTTCTATGTTTCAAACAAGTCTGTTAGTTTTATTTCTGAGGAAATCTTTTAGTTCCTTTCTTTAATTTTTTAATGTTTTTTTGGTGGAATTTTTCAGAATTACATATTTAAATTTTTGAACACAATATTTACATTTATTTTATTATAAAGAGAAACATGAGTAACTTTCAAATAAATTTACAAAATTCAATCAGACACTTCACCTCATAGCACCTCTTCAGAACATCACAAAAGCAGAATGTACAGACAAACAAACTAATAATTCACCTTTACTCCTCTGCTTGTAATTTTTCTGTTCAATACAATTCAATTAGATATTAATCACTGATTTGTAGTACTACAAAGTCAGTGTCAATATCACATTTCCAAAAATATCTTAAATACAGTATTACTCAAATAAGATACAACCTTGTTAAGGAAAGAAAATTTTCACACAAAACCACTTTTAAATGGAAAATGTATTATACTGGTTACTTAATTCATTTGCACAAGGATAATTTGAAATTCTTAGGCCTAGCCAAATTATACATTTTTGACACAGGAGTCCAAATTTTTTACAATCATTTACCACCCTTACTTCTAGAATTAGATATTATCCCTTATCATTATTATTTAGTTATAATTCCTATAATTTGTATAAAAGGACTTATTAAAAGGCACAAAAGAAAGTTGAAAATTGGTATGTGCTAATAAGTGAACTGCCTTTCTTGCCCTTAAGAGAGAACATTGATATTGATTTAACACTACTGAGCAAGTGTGAATCTTCCCCAATGCACCACTCATTCACTATCTAATACTGGTTGTCTATACAAGCTACATTTTCTATTTTCTCCACCCCATAATTTAGCACACCCGTTGTTCTAAATAAATTTAATTACCAAAAGAAAGCTTTTGTTAAATAAATGTATTTCAACCACAGGGTACACGTTAACTAGATGGTCCTTGATGTTCAAAAGTAACATTATCAGGTAATGTACAAGTGCCTATCCACAATGAAGTTCCAGTTCATATTCCAAAATCATTGTGATTGTTTCACAACTGGACAAACTTTATCAGTACAGTTTCATCTTCTTTTCTTTCCTTTTTTTTTCACCAAAAGATTTGAAATATTTCCTCATAAATAGCAAAACTGCCACATATGAAACCTCATTTAAAATTGTTCAATTGAGACCATTTCTGCATATGTTCACTTACTATAAAAATTAAATTTCACATTCAAAGCTGTTGATAAAAAAGACTTCCCAAAATTCTTTTGTTTGGTTTAAACCAACATTTTCGCCGTTCTAATTAGGTGATTTGACAAACAGAGAATACCAACACAACATAAAGTACATCTAGAAAAGTTCTATTTACCCTATCACATTTTAGACAAGGAAATCACCCAATAACATAAATAAGCTATGCAGTTGAACATTAAATTTGAGTATTTTGTATGAATATGACTGCCTTGGATACAAAGTTATTTTAACCAGAAGGGCCTTGCAGAACTTAATTGTCTGGTGACTATTTCTCATAGTTATATTGGAAAGCATTTTAGAAAAACACTAAAGATATTAAACTGGTGTTCATTGAATGTCTGAAGGAAAAAGAAATATCCACAGTTATGGCTTTTTTATTTATAAATTGCATCAAAAACAAATTTTTGTAAGTGTGTACAAAGAAGCATTTTGCTAGAATTGGAAAACCACTACAGTTTTGAAAAAGTGGACACTGGGAAAACAACACCACATTAAAAAGGATTAATCAGCTTGTAAAATGTAGGAAGCACTGATGCATATGCCAATGCATACACCTGCACAGAAGGATGATCCAGGCCAAGACATCAGGTACATAAAATATGTTCTGGAGGGGAAAGTGTAAGTATTCAAAAAATAAAAATAAAATGTTGATTTCACTAATATATTCATCAGTCTGATTTTGTGTTAAGAGTACATAATTCTCAATAATCACAGAAACTGTAACATAAAATACTGATATACGGAAGCAATTGTAAAACTTTTGCCCATAACAAAATAAATTATGGACAAACATATCGAGTACACACAATGTACAGCAAGGTAAAACAATCACATAAACCCTGAATCATAATAAAATGTCTCCATATTACAGCATCTCCACTCAATAAATATTCCTACCATCTAATAAATTGAAATACTTAAATCTTCAGCCAAAATTCTCCTGAATGCAACAACTCAGGTAAAATTTGATAAAAACTGGCAGTGATTACATCACCATCATCAACATTCACCCCAAAGAGTGAAATACAAACTAATATAACAAAAGGAATAGGAACAGTTAAACCATTACCTCTAAGAAAGAAAAAATCATTTGGTTGAATACCTGTAACTCTAGGGGGGAATGACTCCTAAGTTGTACAATAGCAAATTCACAGAAATCTGTTACAGAGACAGAGTTACGATTCACTTACAAATATTTTGGCACATTCATGATTTTACTTCCTTACAGATCTGTACATACCTATCATCTAAAGATATTGTACCTCAAGAAATTGAAATCATTTGTAAGCTGCAAGCATTCACTGACCAGACTATCTTACCTCTTATGTCAAACTCATTACAGAACTTACCAAATTAAATGCATCTACAGATTGCCAGTTACATTTAGTAAACTGGATAAAACAATACTTTCTGTAAAATTGGTTTTTCAAACACACAAAAAAAGAACTTCTCCAGGACAGTTCATCCACAGATTCACATGTGTTCAAGATTAGTCACCAAAATGAACATAACCATTTTACAATTTTAATTCTGAATCCCATTGCACTATCCATACATGTTCCATGAAGTAATCTTTCCCTATCATACAGTGCAATCCCTTGCAAGGCTTACATCCTCATTCAACACTACAGCCTGCTCAGTCATCAACTGACAGGCAGGCTCAGATCTCTCGTGGCCATCAGCATGATTCTGGCTGTTTGCAAGCATGTGGGCTTCTGTGGTAATCCCTGCATTACTCACCAATTCTGTACCACTCCTGCTGCTGTTAGGAGCACTGCTGGACATCAGCCTACCATTGGTGCTACTGGTACTGAGATCGCCACTGTGGTCATGCTGCGCCGTGGCGGGACAGGCCTCTGAGACAGGCTCGCAGGGGTCGCGGGCAACACTGCCCTCAGGCCCAGCTGATAGAATCTCCTGGCTGCTGCTGCTGCTAGCAGCAGGTGCCCCTGGTCATCAGCTATGCTCTTCCTCAGCAGGTGGGGCTCCTTCCTGCAGAAGATGCTCAGCCACTGGGACTGGTCGCAGGCGATCCGGCTGCTTTTTCTGCAAATACAAATGCAATAAATAGTACCACTAAGCAATAGCAGACTACAAGGAATTTATTAATACCAATTATCAAGGTTCACAAAAATTAAATTATGTATAACAACAGTCTTAACCTCCCAAATGGACAAAGCTCTGCTTTGGATTGTTAAAACATATTACTTTCATAAATTTATTTAAAATTTTGTAGTTTTATGTGATATTTTTCTTTTGAATTGAGCTATATCTACAATAAGTTATTTTCATCCCTTACAGCATCAGTTCCCAGACTGATATACTAGACAGCAGTAATTTTATAGAAATGAACAAATTAAATGACAACACATTTCAAAAGTAAACTTTAGAGCAAGTGGATAACCTACATGTTCCCCACTCTGAAACTACACTTTATCAAAAAAGTACCCAAATAGAGGGCATTACACTTTACAACAAGCTAGGCCGCGATATTAAAGATTTCAACACAATACGTACATTCAAAAGTAAATTGAAAGCTTTCCTGCTTAACAACATGTTCTACAGTGTGAAGGAATATACAAATCACAACTCTACTTCCCTTAACAACATATTATTATTATTATTATTATTATTATTATTCAGTGGCGGCTCCTAAACTTCAGGACAGGTAGGGCACAAAATAAAAAGCTAGAAAATAACTAATTAAAATTTTATTTTGAAGTTGAGGCGCTGTAAACTGAAAAACACTTGAAATTCCTCATTGGTTTCTCACATATTAACTAGGCTGAGTGAGAAGAGAGAACAATTCAATTGAAACAACAAACGCTCACGATCAAGAAAAAAATATCTCACAGAATCACAGCTGCCGATATTATGAAGATTACGCGAGTCCTGAGCTAATCAGCATTTCATTTCTCAGACACTACGAGCGTTGTTTGTACATCTGTAAAGTGGCGCTTGCAGTGGCAGTCACAAAAAACTTGTGACCGTGAAGGACCTTAAGGGAGCATTACCCCCTCCCTTTTTTCCTCGCATTATGAGGAAAAGCTTTGCTGAACGGGAGGGAGCTGGTCACACAAAGCTTGCGGACTTCGCCCTGTTGCCACAACTACCTCGTTACCTGCTCTGTGAAATAGTATAGATATCGCCAGTGAAAACCTTAACGTAAATTCTGTAGAATTATTACTCGATAATATGACACGCATTTCAGTCCACTATTAATATTTTCCTTTACAAGTGGGAGGGCACGTGACCATGTGACCTTATGGTAGAGCCGCCACTGTTATTATTATTATTATTATTATTATTATTATTATTATTATTATTATTATTGACATGTGCACCTGCATATATCAGGTCTGACTCGTCATCCACAGTTAAAATTGTATAAGTGACTCAATATATGTTGTTATTATTATTATTAGTAGTAGTATTATAATTGTGATTGTTATTATAAGTAGTAGCAATAAAATTACATAAACAAGTGAATTTCCCTTTTACATTAAACATTACAATCTGGAAATGTTAAATTATTTTGCTATTAAAAATAAATATATACTGTATAGTATCTTAATCTAGCTGTAACAAGTATTGTAGTAGGCTATTGACATATTGTAGTAGGATAATTCCTAGGCTAATGACCCCATCTCGATCAGGTTTTTGTCCAGTTTCCCTGGTCCTTTGAGCAAATGCTGAGATGGCCCCTTGTTTTGCTTCTGGACAGTAATGTAACTTCACTCTCTCCACCCAAAACATCACTTTGACTCATCATACACGATTGTAATTGTATATGTGACTTAATAAATTATTATTATTATTATTATTATTATTATTATTAGTGTAATTTTCACTCATCATAACTTGTTGATACATGCATATTTTGAGCCTGTATAAAACAGTACAAGCCTGCAGCTATTGTAACAATTCACATTAGAGATATATAAATCTCCAGATATCCTTCACGTTCAGAAACTACTGAACATATAAAAAATATTAAAGAGCCCATTATTATCTCCTGAACACCCATACCTTTCTTCGGAATGGAAAGCAACCTTTCTTCTCAGGTTCTGGCATTGCATCAATAATAAGATCTGGAGTAGGAGTGTTGTTGGGTCCAAACACATTTAGTTCTTTAAAACATTCTGTTTCTATCATCTAAATAAAAGAATACATGAAAAGGAATTAATTCACTATCATTAACATTATACAACACCAAGACATTAAATCAAAGTAGAATGTTCAATATCCTGGTATTCTAATTACATTTAAAGCTATTATACATCAATATAAAGTATCAATTGTGATTTCACAAACCTCAAGCAAAACAAAACATGAAGCAAAAATTGTAATGCAACCTGAACATCTAAGCACACCAAAAACACAACTATAAATAGAAGCAATCACAGTCCTTGAAACAAAATCTATACAATGCACACACAAAAAACAAATAATTCTGAAATATGATTAACAAAATCATATTCATATTCCAAATGTGTTTCTTTACGAACTGAAAAATGACATTACTTTCAGGCATTTTAAAACATCAATATGACTATTCTCAGCACATTCTATTTCCTTAAGTTTCAGACTGGCAGATATTTTTATTACTCTACACCCTATTTCAAGATATTTATTTAATAAAAAAATTAGTTGAAAGTTTTCATCATAGACTATCGTCATGCCTAGGACAGAGTAGTCTATGGTCATATGTAATGGGCAAGAATTTTGCAAAACTGATTTTTATGAACACTGCCAAAATAAAAAACTGTGATCCACTGTACATTAATTTCATCAAATGTAATCAAAGTTGGAACAAAAACAAATTTATGTTCTGTTTTCATTCACTGCATACCTCTTGCTGCCAGGGTATCGACACTGAGCCAGTGTTGAATTTGCTGTAGAATGTGTCATCTGTGGCATCCAGGTTGACACCTTTGACAGTTGAAAACTGTTCTATGTCCAAGACATCCTTGGCATACACAGCATGAGGCTACACAACAACAACAAACACCAACATTCTATAAACAGTTCCAATTTTTTGAATACCTCATCCTTACAGTGAGATCCTTGCAAAAATTCAACAAACATCTTCTCTTTTTAAAAAGCAGTGAAATTTTAAATGAAAGCTTTTGTTGCTACTTTCCGCTCCACTTGATTTCAGTTATATACATTCTTAAATGTGTTCAGAAAAAGCTGCGGAAACAAATTTATAATATTTTCAAACCCTACACAAGAAATATTGAAATAAATGATTCAAAAATGAATGACATTGTCATGGGATTTTATAATTTATTATTTGGCATCATATTATTATTATTATTATGATCATTATCTCAAGAAAAAATACTAAATATTTGCATCTCAAATGCCAATGCAGAAGGTAGGTCTTGTACATAAGCCCTTACAGTTTAAAATAATATGTTGTAGTCAACAATGCATTTAAAACGAATAATTGAAGGACAAATAAACTTCATTACAAAATTGCAATTTCCGTAACATAGCAACAAATGGAAAATTATTCTAATTCAATTTATATATATATATCACACTGTAAAATTAAGGTATTTTTGTAAGATTTACAGAATATGCCTGAACAGCAATATACACAGAACACTTTACATCATCACATCATCACCATCACCACAACAATCATCCCTGGACACCATCACCAGCCCTTCACCATTACAACATTTAAAAATATACCACTAATAAATGAACATGCCATTGGTTATTTCTCTGAGTTAATACAATACATCAGTGGCTTATTGCAAAACATCACCAGGTTATGTATGCCTAACTTTTGGGAATTTGAATTTTAAACTATTTTTGCACTATAAATTCAGAATTCGCATTTAAAGAAAAACAACTTGCCAGTTTATGGGTTTTAGAGCCTTCTAATGCATTTAAGAAGTTTTTGCACAAATATAGATGTTTAAAACACTTAGGGCAGAAAAATGACTTTTTGCAATAAGCTAAGGATGTGAGAAATAAATATACAAATTTACCATAAGCATGTAAATAAAGATGTTAAAAATGTACAAATCTATTATAGTGATCCTACTGAAAATCCAAAGATTGCTAACAATCAAAACCACACATACAGCCTTTAAACTTTACAATTACATACACAAAACACAAAGGAGTCAAAATATTCAAGTCACTGGCATACAATGGTTCAGAATTAATTTTCACTTGTATCAATCAGTAAAGTAAAACAACTCCTTTAAGTTGATTCCTTTTGTTCTTCAGAAAAATTAGTTTCAGAGTTGCTAGGAATGGATCACATTCTAAGAAAGGCTCAAAAAGGGAGGAGTTCTGCTGAAGTACTAAAATACTAGTAAATGAGCCAATTAGGAATTTTTGGGCAACATCCATTCTCAAACAGGAAAGGTAGTAAAACTTAAGATATTAATTTCATTTTATTATCCTATGTTACAGAGCTCTCTTCCTTTTATAACAGAATTCATCAAATTAACAATACTTTACAAGAAATTCCATTTTTTCCATGTTCTTGAAATGTTGCAGAATGAACTTTTGGTAATGAAAAGTAAAAAGTTTTAAATTTAAAATAATTTGATTCTGAGTTACTTCAAAAAGTTTCTTAAACTACTGTCTCAGAAAATCTGTGGCCAAACTCATTGAATATAACTGACAGAAAATAATGGATTGCAGATTTGAGTTTTGAACAACAAAGTTCAAAATAAGTTTTATTAATGCTACCTTAAGTTTTATTTTGTTTTATAGTTTCAGTGCTTGTTTATTATGTATCAATAAAGATTTTACAATACACAATGCGTTTATAAATATGATACACAATGAGTTTATAAATCAAATAAGCAGCAGTCACTTTTTTCAAATAAGTGAAAAAGTTGTGGTATCTGTCCAGTGTTGCATTTTCACAACACTAAATTTTACTAAATACACTTACACTAAATACACACACACACAGTATTACTTCAAAAATGTTTATGGGGTCCAAATTGAAATTGGCCCCCTGAAATGCTTTTTGCCCGTGGTATTAACAATATTTGATAAATTAAACTAGTCACTTTGTTGTTTTATTGAAGACTTCCATGATGAGATAATGTGCAGGCTGATGAAGTGGTTAATGCATGTGAAAATATTTGTGACAGATAATGTGCAGCCTGATGTAATGTGTTCAAAACTTTATGTCATTGATTATGGAACTTTCTCTTTAACTATACTGACTCAGGAATGGATCTCGATCAAAAGAAACGGGTTGGTGGTTTTAGTGAGAGAAAATCTTACACTTTTACGCCCTCATAATTTCCACAGTTATGCCTTGTAAAAACTAAAAGTAAAGAAAAAAATGAAATTAAAACTAGTGGTGCTTCCAACGCACATACTTTCTCACTCTGCTTCTATACGGTCCTTATTGCTATTCCACTACTTCATAAACCAGCAAAAGTGTATTATACCAGCAAACGTTTTCCGTACCAAGACCCGACATCCAAAACTCAAAGTCAACGAACCGGCACTTATACCACTACACAACACCAACACCGCCTGTGTCGAACAGAGCCATGAAAGAATAGAACCGACCTATAAAATGGTAAATGCATGATTAAGAAACAATTGATATGATGGTACATACACTTTACAAATACAAGAAGAGAAGTAAAAAATTGTTGAAAGTTAAAAATTTGAACAAATATATACAGACATTTCCAGTACATTTATCACAATTACTTATATTTTAGTCAAAACGTAATTGTATAGATTTTATCATTAGGAGCCGGTAATTTTCAACATGCGAAAAAGGTCTTTCAAACATGACCAAGAAAGACAGTGGTGAACCGCTTTACGAAGTATTCGTAAGGCTAGAAAGTAATAATAATTTCGAAACCGTTAGGGATATGTAAGTTTATCACATGCGTTCTGGCTATAATGTATTACAATTTAACGTTAAAATACTCATATTTTGATTAAATTGGTTCATACAGATATATACTAGACAACGGTTGATTTGACATTGTCATACGCTTCAGAAATCGAATAACAGAGATGAAAAATTGTTTAAAAGACGCAGTTAGGGAAAACACAGACAAGTCCTGTCTATTTATCTGCATTGATTCTATTCGTGAGTAGAAGTACTTCAAATGATTTTCAATAAAGTATCTACGCTCTTCAATGTTTTTTCCTGCAACATTACATTCATCAAATTAAAATCCCCTCGGGGATCGAACTCGGCACCTTCCTTATTGAAGATCTCAACCCGAAGGTGCCTTAACCAACCACGCTACAGGACCCACATGCGGACCATCTGCTTATATTTTAGTCAAAACGTAATTGTTCAGTTCTATCATTACGAAGCCGGTAATTGTCAACATGCGAAAAACATGTCTTTCAAAAAACATGACCAAGAAAGGCAACGGTGAAAGGCTTACTCCACATAATTTATCCGCTGATCGGCATTTGGAAAATAACTACTGCGAGAAAGTATGTGCCATTCTGTAGCACCACTAGTTTATTTAAACATTTACCATCCCTTATTACACACGTGCAGAAAATTTAAAGAAAAAGTTTGGAGCGGTTTTCGAGATTTTTTTTTGTTGTAAATTTGAATCGCAATTTACGCAAAAACTACTAGTTTTTCCAAAAAATGGTACATGACCATATTTGAAGTGCTAATTTTGTATAACCGACTTTGTCTGAGGCGAAAATCTCTATCTTCAATTTTGCAGTTTTTAACAGTTTTTTGCAATTTTCGAAAAATTGGGCCTATCAACGAAAATGATACCTACGTCATTCCCTTCAACGTTCTTCGCACTATTCAACAACAAAATATAATCAAAAAATTTGGAGCCATTTTCTTTTAACTTAGAAAATCTCAAAATGGGCTTCATGTAAAGTACCCTCAAATACTAAAATGTCGGTTTCAAATTCAAGAGGCCTTGAGACAAGTAAAAACGATTGGGGAATATCAATTTTGAAAAAAATCGGCCGAACAATTTAGGTGCTAGCGTTGACCACAGACGGACAGACGGACGTTTTGCCGTCAATCGATTTTGCAGTATGAAGAAGCCACAAATCATGGATTTTGACTACACCACGAGATAAGAGTTTTTTTTTAATAAATTTAGCAACAGGTTTTATCCACTTTTTTTGTCACCAGACCCCTGCTATAAGAGATTTTCTGGCAAAATTCCCCGTTTTCCGTCGCACGATTACATAACTTTCTCTTCTTACGAAGTATTCGTAAGGCGAGGAAGTAAAACAATCTGTAGTATGGGAATTTTCTCTTCATTTATTATTAGAGAACTGAATGTGAGAGGTTATTGTGAGAGAATAGCTACACTTATTGCCCAGAACCAGAGGGAGGCCTTGCTGGTGCAATTTTGTATTAGTAAATTCAACTTGTACTTGTATATATGGTAATGTAAGGATTGTAAATGAGTATTCCAACTAAATAGTTAAATGTATATTGTACACAAAATGTACATTGTAAAGTACAAATTTTGACAATATGTTACAATAAACTGAACAAATTTTGTAAAAATTAATTCTATGCTTTACAAGGTATTTTTATTTGGATTTATCTTTGGCTCTCTCAATTGAATCTGGTATAGACAAATAAATACGAATAATACAATGAATTATAGTTTGCCTGTTTATATTTGCTAGATATACAGAGCATTCAAAAAGTCTCTCTGCAGTGCCTGTCTCCCCCACTCCACCATCCTTTATGCGGAAACGGCAACATCGCTGTCTGAATCAGCAACGGCGCTTTCGCCTTGGTCTGTTACACAACAGCAACAAAGAAGCATGATGTGAAACATGAAATACAGTGAAAAAATTAGCGACACTAAAATAAAAGGCATTTGAAATAAACAGTATATTTTTTTAACTTTCATAATTATCTTATTACATCATGTGTTGAAAATGTTTACAAGAATTTTGAAGGCAAAGCAATACCCTTTTACATTTATTATTGAAACATTTCCTTTTCCTTTAGCTGCTCCACAGAAAAAGAAATCAGGAAGTATGAGATCTGGAGATCTTTGTGGTGGCCATAGCCCTTTCAAAATTATGCGGTTTCTGGGAATATCATCACAAAAATTTGTTTCACATCATTCGTGTACTTATCATTTACTCGAAATACATGTTCCACCAAAAATACACATTCTTCCAGTGTCAGCATTCTAACAGTTATAGTTTGACTCACAACAAACAACTTGTACATAATCAAACTGAATGTGTCACTTGGATACAAAGAATACGATCAGGTATTTTTATATCAATTACTTTTTGCTTGCAGCTAGCGCGCTTATGAGAATAACATTCAAACGCCGCCATCGCGCTGAAGGAGCCCGCAATGTTGCCGTTTCCCCGTAAAGGATGGTGGGGTGGGGAGATGGCCACTACGGAGAGACTTTTTGAATGTTCTGTACACAAACATATTTTAAAATTTGAATACGAACAAAGGAATTTTCAAGAAAAGTGTAAACTTTGTTCCCTAGAAGTTATGATTTTGGCCTTCAACTCCAGTTACTAATGCATCTCAAAATTAATATATGTAAAATTTAATTTGTAACAAAATATTTTTTTTTTTGCACTAGTTGATTTTATTTTGAATATGTTCAGTAATTTGTATTTGGTGGGTATCTAAGTGGGTTTCACAGTGAAACCAGAGCCCCACCATCACATGACACAAGAATACTCTACAGTTATTCACTGGAACACAGAAGCTGTACTTCTTAGTAAGTTCTATGATACTTTCCTAATGAACTTTTATATATCAACATTAAAATACTATGAGACCAGTTTTCTAAATGTTTAGAAATGTCACTAGTACAAAGCAACCAAACAAAACATTCAAAATTGATTCAAAACCTGTGCAAAATGAAAAGAAAAGAACAATTTACATCCAAAAACGTTTAGCAAATGTTTTTCTGGTAAGAAGACACTTGAAGGTGACCATAATGGTAAGACTTCAACTATTCTATTAATAAATTAATTTTTTACCAACTCACATCAGGTATAAAAGGTGGTTCGCACATGCCTGCTTCCAGACGTTTCCAATTCATACATTTGAAGAATTCATGACATTTCACTTCCCTAGCTCCAAGGCGACCATAATGACAACCTAATCGTGTCTTGGGAGACTTCTTCAGCAACTGTAAAAAACGTTACTGAACTCAACTCAAAGAAATTCTATGAAACATACTTTTCGTAAACAGAAATGGTTTTATGAAAATTTTTTACTCTCTCTCAAGCACGATATAACTTCAAATTTTTATTACCTGTTGACACAATGATTTAGCATCTTCACTAAATTTATGAGAATACTTTTCTTGATCTTCTTTTACTCTTCTATCAACCTCTTCTCTCTTTACCTATCAAAAGATAATGCAAATTGTAACATGCTAATAGAAAGAAAGTGTTTTAAATATATTTTACACTTTAAAACAATTCATAAATCTCCATCTCCAAATGAAATTACTGGAATCCTAAAAATCACCAATTTTCAGAAAAGACAAGGAAGACAACACCTAATATGACAGAAAACAAATATTACAAAATGCATTTAAGCCACTGTTATCCTTTATGAAATATTTTATGCTAGGAATAATTAAGTATTATATAACTTTATAAAGCGTATAATAGAAAAATTCTTTCACCCAACTGAGGGAAGTGTGCCCACTTTTTTATGAAATTATACAGTGATGAGAAGGATAGAAAGTGAGTGTAGTTTAAAAATCAAGTATTTTATTAGAAGACATTTTGATACAATAAATAGAAAAAACAATGAAGATGTTTAAATAGGGAGAACCTGCAATGCATATAATTATTTGAATGCTATCAGTTGTAAAGAAAAGGATTCATGATGTATCATTTACTTGAGGGGGGCAAACAATTTTTGTTATGAACCTGTATGAAGGGGAGCAGAGAAGTCAGAAAATTCACCATTTTTGTGTATATATTTATTGAAAGATCCCTACTCACATTCACTAAAAATTAGTAAAAATTCCTTACGACATTTAACATCACATGCAGCCATAGATTTATAAATAGGCTATGGCTCTGAATGATATGTATTCTGAAAGGCGAGGTATATTTTTGAAATTAAAATATTCGCTAGATGAGAAAATGTTTACATTCTGCAAAATAATGAAAGAACAACTTTCAACTTATTACATTTCATTTTTTTATATTAAAAAATATTCACTGAATATTCTGTATTTAGTGATGATTATTTTGTTTCCAAAACAAAATTTTATTTGATAAATTAATTTTTAGTTTAATTTATTATATTTTTGTATTGGCCAAACTGAATCAATTTAATGTCAGCTATAAACTATTTTCATTCAGTAATATTGAAAATAGATCAAATATAAAAATAAAATAACATTAATTTAAACAATAGTTCCGCAAATTCAGTATATAAACTGTATTTTCTAAATCAAATTATATGCCAAAACTTAGCAGAGATCTTGTACTGTCACAGTCTTCATGTAGAATTGAATACATGACTATTTGTATAAAATGCTGTAATAGGGTAGCAAAATTAATTTTGCCCAGGGTACCAGAGAGACTATATCTATGCTTGGTCTGATGGATAAATTATGTAACAATACTTGAAAATTGAACATTCTAGCATCATTTATATGACCATCTACTTCACCATTGTGACTTCCAATTTAGAAGGTAAATATGAATTTCCACAAATGAAACACAATTACTTAAAAAGAAAGTGAAGTTGGGAAGTTAATGCAAATTCCAAGGGACCAAAATAATCCGAGTTTGTGTTGTAAAAATGTGTTATCCAATTATTATAAATATCCATTGTGATATACCAAAATATTATATATTTTGTCAATAACATTTGCTGTAAATGGGTTGGGTAAAAGGGTCTGCAAATGGCAATATACAGCCTTAGCAATGCCGGCGTAGTGGTTGGCAAGGTCAATAAACTGCATTCAAGCCTTGAATAGGTGGGGGCGCTGGCTAGAAAGACATATAAGATAATGTGGGATTGGTCTGAAAAGGAATGACTATCGAGGGTGTGGCTACTTGATTTGGCAAGAAGTGAATGGATTGGCTAAGGGAGAATAGACTGTCGAATTTTGTCTGTTTGTTTAAAAAAATTACAACGAAGGACGGATACCGAGGCGTTGAGGGTGAAAAACGGAACATAAGGGGAAAAAACATAAGAGGAGTGGGACTTGTAAGTTTTGACGTGAGACTCAATAGCTTTCGGACTCTGAAAGTTAATGGGCAGAAGTAAATTCGATTAGGACTTTTAAAGTTTTTTTTTATATTGCGGTTTGGACTTTAATGTTTTAAACCATAGTTGGGGAGAACTAGGAACTGTAAATATCACGTAAGAACCAGTAGATATTCTAGGCAGTGAGGGTTGGATTCGTCGGCAGTGTCGCAAGATCAGAAGAAAGAAGCTGGACTTGGGATCATCTGCATTCAAGTGGGAAGATACTGCGGAGCGTCTAGATCAAGACCATATTAGATGAGTACTGCAGTACAAAGGTTTTATTTTAAAAGGTCATGACCTAAAGGCAGAGCAATTGTCAAATTGTTGAATAAATTGTTAAATTTTTTTTTGGAAATGAAAAGATTTTCATTTGGTCAATCACAATTGTTAAGTAGTTAGAGATATATAATTATTTCCTTTCAGATTCCTCGCCATACGGTATAGTTGGCAGATCAAGTAATCGGCCATCTAGACGATAGCGATTATCTATTACAGGACCCATTGACCCAGCTAGCCAGACATTTATCCATTTGTTAAAATTAGCTGTGGAAGCATTGGTTTTAATTAACGTAACCTGTTCCTGGCGCCCAAAATTTTACTATAAATTCGGAACAGGTCACGATTGTAACCGTACTAAGGTGAATGATGTCAACGATCTCGTAATAGTTTATGACGAGACATTGTTGGTACATTTCACCATATTACTCTAATCCCTGGCTGAGACCCAAGTTTTGTTGTGTTTCGGTGAAATTGGTGTCAAGCGAGTTCGTGCTGACAACGGTTTACTGTAATTCTCTCTTCTACCTCTCACATCTTTGTTTTAAGTCTCACAATTTTGTGACACTTAATATCCAGTAGAGACCTTTGAAATCTCTCAGAGACAGTAGATGTGCTTGTTGATTGAACAAATTAATAAGTGGGCTTGCAAAACTGTTCTAAATGCCTTTGTGGTCATGAATTGCTAAGTGTGGCAATTGTTAAAGAGAATTTCTGCATTTCCCTCCAATAATATTGTTGAAATTGATATTGATATTGTAGAAATTATTTGATGTCACAATTTTTCATTCAAAAACATTTGTTACATGAATCTAATAACAGAATTTTACTTAATAGTCACAAACCAATGCCATTTCAGTACACGGAGAACTCCATGTGAGTGAGGGGGTGTCTATATGTTTGTGAAATGTATGTGTCTATGAAGATATGTAGCAATATATTACACATTTTCTGCCAGCAAGAATTCAAATATTTTCAGTTTTTGAGGCGAGGCAAAAGCATAGATGGCTTTGAATATTTTCCTTTATGCGAGAACACAAATGGCTGTCTTTTTTTATGAAAGAATACAACATTCATCACGTTGCCCTAAATAGACATCTATTCTCTATATCAACAGCTATTTAAGTAAGATTGCAAGGAGTGCAATGAGTGGTTGTGAGAGTACAACAGTTACCAAAATGCAAATATACTTGGTTTCAAATTGTTTTGTAAACATCTGATACATGTTGAAAGGCAAAACTATCACTTCGGATTCAGAGAGTTTAAAAATTGCTAAATGATGAAAAGTGCTAGATGATGAAATATGCTTACGTCAATTGCTGACCTCCCTCCACTAGAATGTAACCATTAATGATTTTAATTACTAATGTAAATTCATGATTGTTCTTAATTTTACAGTCCTTAAAATATGTGAAATAATTTATTTTCATTAATTTTTACTTATTGAAAAATATCACCTGAGTCATAGCACGTCAAATCAAACACCGTTTTGACCTTAAGTGTTCGAATTTGATTGAAACTTCTTGAACGTGTCCAACATGTCCAACTTAAAGAGGTTTAAATGTTTTTCTAAGAATTTAACTTGATTATTTTGAAATTTATGTCACATGAAAATTTTTGAAAACGTGTGTGCACCAACAAATAAAAATGCTTATTTCTCCTGCCGCATTGATTGTCCAGAACTGAAATTAGTCTTAAATGAAAGCTCAAACACAGTTATTTAAGAATATTTGTAGTTGGATTTAATTTTTAGATATCAATAATTCATTAAATCTCAATTAATTATAAAAATTTCAAATTTTACAAATTTTGCAAAAATATAATTTAATTTTAAAAATAATATTATATTTTCAGTTTCATGAACTTCAATTCCACTATAGCCACATCAGGACGAGCGACTTACTGAGTTGTCTGGCAGATACAATTTTATTTGTTACAGTGGGCTGTGTCTATGTGCAGCAAGTGTAAAGCATGTTTACTGCAGATTTTACATAAATTGTGTTAGACTATTAACATGATGAGTAATATCAAGCCCCGCAAACACGACTTTAATTTTAATATACTCGATCTCAAAAATCACTGTGATAGATATAAGAAGATACACTTTAGACATGCAATCGTCATTCAGAATTCAAGTTCAAGGAGCACATAGGAATAAAGAACCAGGTCACAGTATGCCCCTTGTCATACGTTTCAAATATAATAGTCATCTAAGGCATAAAAGTGTAATAACTTCTGAATGCCTAAAGCATGCAGTTCACCTCTTCCAGAAACATTTGACTGAATTTCTAAACGTTGAAGTAGGTAACATCAAAAAAGTAATATTTTTTCAGATGGAGCAAGTGCGCAACATAAAAACCGGAGAAAGTTTGTTATTATAAATTTTAACAAAAAAGATTTTGGTGTGAATTCTGAATGGCATATCTTTCGTCATCTATCACTTGGTAAAAGCCTTGTGATGGAATTGGCAACACCAAGAAAAGATTGGCAATGCGGGAAAATCTGCAGCCATTTCATTATCCAATTACGACACCTCAGAAATTATTTGAGCGGGCAAAAAAAATGTTAGTGATACTCACTTTATGTTTTTAAGAATTGATGACCAGAAAAAAGAATATGACTTATTGAAATCCTGGTAAAAAAAAGTGAAACTAGTTATTCAAAAATACCCTTTGTGGATCTATTATTTTATTGTGTAAAATCTATATTAATTCACTTCAACTACTACTTCTACAATTTCAATTACTCATTCCTAACATTTTCATTTTAATGATAAATAGGCTGAGTGCATCTGACTTCATATGGCGTGGACCTGGATGCCGCCATCCTCCACAAGCCGAATGTGCAATTGGGAAAGTTAATTAATTGCAACTGTATTTATGCATATCCCATTCGGAAATTTGGCACTATCATACAATAAACAGTAGGAAATTTAGTGATATTTTTTATATTTAAAAAATGTTTTCTAACTTGAAAAAAATTAAAATTTAGAGTTAAAAGGCTACGAAAAATAAACAAATTCAATTTTTGTATAATTTTAGTATAAATATAATTAGTCATGTGATAATCTATAAAATGATGCTAATTTGAATTCTTCAGTTTTTTTAATAAGAGATAAGAGCATTTATATGACAGTACGCACGTTATTTTATAATTTTTAATTTCGAATTACTCTGAAGGTATAAGACTCTTACGTTTTTAAAAAAAACATCAGTGAGTTGCTTTTTGCTATTAGAATGGATACACGAAGTTTAAAAATTTTAAAAAACATCAAGACCAATTTTTCGTCGAATTTGTTTGATTTGACGTGGAATGACTCACCTGTTAAAGATTGCCTTGTAATGGATGCAAATAAATAAAGAATTTCACATAATTCCTTAACTTTCAATATTAATCTTTTAGAGTCAATGTTGTCTTTACATTCTACAAAATACATTAAACACAATGCAAATCACCACAAGAAATAACAGATAAAAAATATTAGTAATAAAACTTTTTAAAAATTGGAAAATTAATAAAAGCATAAGAAGTAAATCAATTTGCTTTTCAGCTCTGAATATCTAAAACAATACTCTGTAACACAGTTTCAAATACAAAAGTAATTTTACTATTTACTCAGTTTATTACTAAGAATTTACAGGTAAAAAACAAGCAAAACAAACAAATTAATACTGCCTTTAATGTGAGAATAAAGAACTGGTAATACACGTTTTGATTTAAGAAAGTGACTTCCAAGAACTCCATAGATTTACAAGCGCTTGAAAAATAATAGTGAAGTAATTTCTAGTCATAGCTGAAATAACATAAAATATAGGTTAGCCAACTTCTGCATTAACTCCAACCAAAACTAGCATATTTTCAGTCCATCTACCACAGCAACTACTTATAATTGCAATTTATTAATATACATTTTTAACACAATTACTAACTGCCTTTGAAAATATATTCACACAAAATGAAAATTTACGGACATGAGAGACTAAAATTCTAAAAATGTTGGAATGGAAGGGTTTTAATATTATGTAAATAAATGAACTTATAGAAAGACAGTTATTTTGAAATTGCACAGTGTCACTTCAATTTTATTAATGCAAGACTCCTTTTTCCCCATTAAGGGGAACTTGTTTTTTCCATCAGAGAGATTTTTGTACTGTAAAAATAAGCATTACATTTGCATGGTACAGAAAGAGGGAGCAGGATATCATATGTTTCTTCTCTGAACATAAGTCAATGGTGTACTGCAGGGATATACCAGCATTGGTTGGGTGGCTCGATGTGACTACGGCCTCTCAGTGGAGACATTATATTGAGCCATTGCAGTCAAGTTTTAAAGGTGTCTTACTTCACAATGGAAATCTCCTTAGGTCTATTCCTGTTGCCCATTCCACTCACATGAAAGAAACTTATGAAAATGTTAAAGAGTTTGCTGCAATGCATTAAGACCATCAGTGGCTTCTGTGTAGTGACTTCAAGATGATATGCCTGCTATTATCTGCTACAGATGGACTACACAAAACATCAGTATTTCTTGTGCAAATGGAACAGTCATGCAAGGAATGAGCACTGGGAACGGAAGGTATGGCCACTCTGAAGATCTCTGTCCGCTGGCTCCATGAATGTCACACATGAGCCACTTGTGGAATGTTCCAAAATATTACTCCCTCCATTGCATTTTAAATGTCACAGTTTGTGTATGCAAAATGGTGATGCTTTCAAATACATCTGCATGACATTTAAAACTGTGAGTTATGAAAAACTTGCAGGTGGTGTATTTACTGTACCCCAGATAAGAAAGTTAATGTATGATCAAGAATTTACGAATACTATTACCAGAGTTGAGAAAAAGGCATGGGCAAGCTTCAGAAATGTTACTGAAAACTTTCTGGAATACCACATGTGCCCACAGTACAAAGAAATTGTTCAAGAAGTTTGAAAACTTGAAAATTCATGGATGCAACACGAGTATTAAATTGCATTCTCATATAAAACATTCCCGTCACAATCTTGGAGTTTACATCGAGGAACATGGTGAACGCCTTCACCAGCTCACTGAAAAACGATATTATGGAGGTTGGACAGTTAATATAATAGTCGACTATTGTTGGTCTTTGAAAAGAGAGACCACTCCTAGAGAAGGTTGTAAAGTGGCTAAATGCATAAAATTTCTTCCTTAAGCAGTTGAAACTTGAATGTATTACTTAGTAGTTTATTTTCCATTGTTTATTGTAAATTATTGACAGTTCTGAACCAATTTGTAAGAAATAATATGTTTGACAACATTTGATGTATAACTAAAAATGTATGTGAAATCATAAATTATTGTCCTCATTTTCAAAAAAATATGACATGATGCCAAGAAACTGATAAAATATTCACGTTCAGCACCCCAAAATTATGATAAATTGTTATTCAAAACCAAAACATTGTTTAAAACATTTTCAAATGCAGAGCTGTGTTATTTAACATTTAAAGAAAAAGATTTAATTAGAGCTACACTTGTGTATCTGTTACTAATTTTTCAGCTCTGATTTTGCTGCGAAAATGACACAAATAAAATATGCTTAAAAAATAAAAACGTTGCCAAAGAAAAACATTACAGGTAATAATGTTTTAAAGAATAATATCTAGTTTTATAACTGCCTAAAATTTCCGTGAATTTTTAAAGATTCTTTTACGAATTCCTTGGTTTTTAGAGATCAATGAATTTCCCTGACTTTTCCAGGAAAAGGCCACTCATGTTTACAGAACACAGTATTTCCACAGATCAATTTGATATTGACGTGGTAAAATCATACATTAAGGAGATTCTTCAATATATAGTCATCCTTGGAATAACCTTTGCATATTTTCCAAATTTTCTTACTGTAGAAGCATAACTCTTGTTCAAATGTATTATTTACGCCTAATTAACAAAGCCAAACACACTCAAACTCAAATAGTCAAGCTGAAGTTTCATTTTCAATTGCTTGTAAGATGGGTCTGTGCTCTTTTTGTACATGTTTAAAATAAAAGGTCTCAGCTGTCAAGGTAACACCATGTTGAGGGCAATGATGTCAACTATTATATTGTGGTCCTCTTTGGGACTGGAGTGTGCCAGGATGGTGGGCGGTCAGGATTTTATACTGTGTGGCTGTGTTGGAACCAGGATTTTAGTTGGTTGGTTCCTACACAGCCATACAGTATAAAAACCCATGTGCCCACCTTCCTGGCACATTCCATCCCTGAAGACCATGATATGACACAGTGTCCTGTCCTTGACATAATGTCACCAGGACAGTTTAGCAGCTTTCACATGACTCTGGCCTATGATTGCATGTTTAGAATAGTGTTGTTTAACAAATTTTATCATGCTTTCTTCATATTTTTTTTTTATATACACTAAAATGATTTACCCTGGGTGGCATGAATCCTTTTAAATGTTGTTAAATGCAATTGGTCCTGTAATTGTTAATTAAAGGAAGAAAGCATTACAAGAACCTTCTGTAAATTTAATGATTCATTAAAGAACTCAGATTGAAAAATGGACCTCATTTCTGTTAACCATTGGTTAATCTGCACTCTGATGTTTACTATGTTCTTGAACTTAGTAATTTTTTTAAAATGTAAATATCAGCAAGAAAGTAAAATAAAAGGAGAACCAAGAATGCCAACACCATACTTTTCCTGACGAGAAAGATTTTCAAACACCAACATCTGTCATCCAAACAAACAAACAAAACAAAACAAAACAACAACCCCATCACAGGCAAGTGATAAAAGGACCCTAGGAAAGTGAGACACCTTTGTGAACATATACATAAGATTCAAAAACATATCAAATACACTCCAGAGACTTTCTTCCATGTAGGACTGTTGATAGATGGCAATCACATTTGTCTGACATATGAAGCAGTTTGTTTTAATTGATCCACTGTATGCGAACTGCTGTCATTTTTAAAGCTGTAGAAAATCTCTTCTCTGCATTCATATTTTAATTTATTATTCAGTGCATTAATAATTTTATTCTTGATTACATTAGAATACTTCCCAACAATATCAAACAGCACAATTTTTATTAAAGAATTTTCCCTCAATTTAGTGTTGTTTTATTAATTTTGTATTTCAAAAATATTTATAAATATAAATAATATTTACAAATTTAAACATTTGTAAATAATATTTACAAATTCAAAAATATTGACAAAACCATTTAGTGCAAAGTGTAGTGTGTTTAGTCTGAGAATATCAAGTGGTAGGTGTAGGAGGCTTTGGATTTCATCAAAAAACTTCAATGGATGTAGAAAACTGGTCAATTTTATATTTTTCTTTTTAAAGAGGGAATATTTAACAGCTCACATGCAACAGTCTACACTTTAAAAGGCCAAATAGTTTTACAGATCCATTAAATAGCAATGGAAAAAAGTTCCAGTACAGTTTTCTTGAAACCTGCTGTTAATGTATTTACGGATCGATACTTAATTTTTTACCTAATTCATTGTAATATTTATAAATTTCAAAAACAACTGATGTATAGTAGTTTGATTAAGATTTTAGGACCAGATGATGATGATTTCTTTCCAAAACTAAGTCCATTCCATTCATATATTATATACCATATTTACCCTGAATATAAGACATGGTTTTTTCCAGGGCCCTTCAACTCCCATATAACATGGTGGAGACCATTACAGTGGCGCCCTCTCTAGCAGGACCTTCTTATCGGAACTAAAATACGAACTATTGCCAATGATACTTCATACGTGTGTAGCTGCTACGTAGGTTCGCATTTACGTTCAAGCAGACGCGTAATGTTACAAAAGATAGCGTCGATGTTTGCGCAGTTTCTTATATGTATATATTTTGAATAATTGAACATTTAGAAGAAACTTTTCGTATATCCCACAACTTTTAATGCCGATGTTGGCGAGCCCATATCCGGCGACACTAGCGCTTCCTACAGTAGGACCCGCGAGCTTTGTCCCCGGTTTTGATGGAGAGTTGCAGGGCCCTGGTTTTTTCCTAAAGATCTCAGTTGAAAAATGCAGGGTTGTCTTATATTCACAGATACTAGTTGGCTAGGATTTAAGTTTTTGCATTGCCATTCCATGTCACAAAACACATAAATGTTGAGGTAATGATAAACTGCAAAGGCGATAAAAATATTACTCGTATGTACAGTACAAAAATTTTTGCGGTTGTCTTCTCGACATCCACCGTGAATTTGCTGGGCAATTCAGACCAATAATTTTTAATGGCCCAGTAAAGAGAGATTCTCAAACGTGCATTGTATCAAATGAAACATGTGAAAATGAATGCTGAGATTTTGTTACACAATGAGGGTTTGACAACAAATTTCAGTTTGACACCTGGCGATTGGGAATCTGTGTTTTGAACTGTTGAAGAAATAGATGCAATCAACAAGTGTGGGGCAGATAGAACATCTGCTTACACAGAAGAGAATGTTTTAATGCGGTGTCTGATAAAAGACTACGCAAATTCAATGCGTAAAACATTCAGAGAGACTTAAAAAGACAGAAGATGTCACATCATGGAAGGAGGACGAAAAAGAAAGAAACATTGATACATGTGAACATGATGAAGGTAGTGACAAAAACCATGATTATGATGATTTTAAGGAACAAGAAAATGATAGTTCAGAAATAAGTCTTAATATTCTCATTTTCTAGTCAATAAGGCAATTTGCAATATAATTTTGACTAAATAGTAAAAATTGGTAAAAAAATGTTTAAAATTCTCACGAGCCCCTTCAAAATTAAGGGGTAATCTTATATTCAGAGTCTACTTATATTCGGGCAAATATGGAAATTCTTTTTCATTTCTTACACAAGTCATTATTCTGGTTTTATATTACCTCCATATGCTATACAATAACCTTGCATATATACCATTTACAAGAAATAGAAGGTCAACAAAGCCTTTGCTTACTGTGATGGATGAGTTCCGTTAAAGAATTGATACATAAGTTCAAATCAACTTCAAGAAAAGTCATCCTAAGAGCTGTATGTAATCAACATTTTCTTCCCTCTAGCACTGTTAACTAATAATTCCTTCAAAGGATCATGAAATAATACAACAGAAATCAACTTTCTAAAAATGACTTATCTCAGTCAATCGGAATCATACAATTGAAATATCAACAAAAATTGAAATGAAAGAAAACAATCTGGAAATTAACCCAAAGCACAGACAAAATTAAGGGTGAGAAACATGTTTACGATTTCTATTGCAATCCAGGGAGGCAATAATAATCGAGAGAGAGAGAGAGAACAAAAATTGAAACTCTAGAAACAAATGTCATGGTTTGTATTAATACTTGCTCTGCTTTCTGGTTCATGTGCTAAATTGTTATTTCTTCCCATTCAAAACACCCAAATGAATTTTGACTACTTGCCTTTCTTGTTCATGGAGATCATTTCAATATCAGTTTCCTACTTGCCATCAAAAGTTGACCGACCCTCCTGATGAGGGTTATGTTTTCATGTTTGCATGCAATTGGTGCTAGTGATAATGAGTAATTGCTCTTTTTTGATACATGGTAATGCATGCTGCAGTGCAACACCTAAACCATACACCTCAAACTGCATGCCCCACGTCCCAATGGTGCAGATTTGATCATGCAAATTGGCCAGAGGCTACAAGCACCATTACATTTCAAAACATTATCAACATCAATAATTAGAAAGAAGTATCTTTAAAGAACTGATATCTTAAGACATCCCTGCAACCAGTTCAGCTTCTTTTATTAAAAGTGATACAATTCACAACAATTAATCTGATAGCAATTAGTTAAAAGTTTACAGTAAACTATGATTGTAAACAAATATTATGTACAATTGAATGTCCTGAATGTAATAAATGTATACTCAATTAAGAAATATTATTCCAAGACTACTTACACTTGGCAATTGCTTCTCAATGTTTATTTTTTATTAATTTCCCATGGTCTCTCCTTTGCAACAGAATACATCCAAAAGTAAACATTGAACAGGGTGTTAATAAATTATATTTAAAACTACATGAACTTTAGAACCGCAAGTGTAATCTTTATGTACAACTCCTCCCATTACTAGTAAGTTGTAATAAGTAATAAATTAAAATGAGAAGTCTAAAATCCTGACAGGGAAGTAATGGTAAGTGTCAAAACTATGTTTCTATTACAAAATCTTATTTAGGTCATCAAAAAACATCATTTTGATAGATTCAACTTCAAGCAACATGTCCATGGTGTTTTTAAACCGAGAAAAAAGAAACAAGCCTACTCTGATTCAACAAATGCAGTGACAGTAACACCTCAGTGCATGCCCACATGAAATCTGGTGGGGAGCTAGCACAATGCAAAATCTTTACTAGAATAGCTACAGACCTAAAAGAAGAAGAAACCAAAGGCTCTCCTGACAAAAGAGGGTAGAACCACAAATGATCCTCCAGAAGTACGAAGTGATGAAATGTCCAATCCCTGTAAATGTGATGAAAATAAAATACATGATGCGAAAAACGTTATTTCAAGAAAACGATGAAAATGACTTTGGCAGTGATCCTTTAAAATGTTACAAAAATGGTCACACACAGCTGTCCTGAGTTTCATATAGTTAAAATACCAACAAAGTGTCCTCCAGTGATTCAAGAGTGAAATAAATAATCAAACACAAATTAGGAAAGCAAAAGGAAAAGGACCAATTAATACAATAAATAATTGCTGGTTGGATAAGTATGTACATATTAATTTACAACTAACAATTAGTATATTACATCGTTTTTCAAAATTTGAATTGACAACTACCAAGAACTGCTATGCACTATGCAAATACATATGATGAGCATTCTGTTACTCAGTTACCTCTAACTATGGCAGAAGTCAACTTCTAACTTCTTCAATCTTGCAAAGGTGAAAGAAAATATAACAGAGAGAACATTAAAAATAGATGATATATTTAATATCTTGTTTCCAAAGCATCATTCCAGAAATAACATGGTGATAAACTTCTTTAACAACACACACAAAAGAAGCAAACATGCTTATCAAGGATTCAAACACATAACAGAAGTGTACACAAATATCAGTAGACAAAGTCTGATTACTTTTAATTATGTTATAATAGTGTTATAGTAATTTTAATGTAATAACATTATAACACAAAACTGAAGAATATACACAAAATTAAAATACAACCAATTTTCTTGAAAAAATTTGAAACTTGTGACAAAGTTTTCTAAGAAAATATTCTTAAATTTGAGATGTACAGTGGAATCTCATTAGTACATTTCTCAAGGGACCGAAAATTTTGCAAGATGTAAGCAGGAAAGCGTGCCAACGAGTTTAATTTATACTTACTTTTCACATTTCCGCCTGCAAACCACTACAATAGAGAAAACTAATGGATACATAAATAACAACCAAATATCTAACTAATTTACTCATAACTGACATTGATATACATAAAATTACACAAAAAACACTCAAAAGTAATACACATTAAGGCCTGTGTCTCACAACTTGCTTTGACGTGCGTCACCTAACACTGATGTCACACAATGTCAATGCGTCACCTAACACTGATGATGTTGCAAAATGACAACACGTCACCAAGAGCGCTTATGTCCCTTTTGCATAAGATCCATTGTTAATCTATGACACAAGTTAAATGACTTGCGTGCGAGGCATCGATGCAGCTGATGTCATCAACATTAGGTGATGCGTGTCAATGCAAAGCTCGTGTGACACAGGCCTATTAGGAATAGAAAAAAGAAGAAGAAAAAAAATACTGCGGAGGGTACAGCAAAACAAGTTTCTCTGGCTTTGATATCAGACTCGAAGTGAAAGTAATACCCAAAAGTAGCCTAAAAATAACGCACATTGAAGATGGCGCTGGTGCACTAGAAATCACGCAAAACATGTGTCTCTCTCAAAGCAAGTTAACTATACAAACTTTGAATGTGTGAAGCAGGATTGTTAATCTTGTAAACAAGTAATTTGATGGAATCAAGACTAGAACTTGAAAACGAACATACTCAGTGACGAAAACGTGATAACGGGGAAGGTGCTAACAAGATTCCACTGTATCCAGGAAATACAACGTATATCCATCATTATGAATACAAGAAATAAAAAAGAATATCTGATATTTTACAAAACAAAATCAACAATATAAAATTTGTCCATAATTTTAATTTCATAGTATGAACTCTTCTACTGAAATAGTGTACAAAATTTTAGTAAACTTCATAATTTTTTTTTCTACTGAATTTACACACATTACAAAATACCACTGATGATCATTTTTCAACTTACCTCTTAAATTTTAAAGATCATGCAAAACATGCAATGATGATTCTGAACTAGAACTTTTTCAAAACCATAAATTCAAAAAATGCAATTTTAATTATTGAAAAAATTTGCAAAAATGTCATATGTATAAAAAATCTGCATATTACCTTTTCCTTTCTAGCCCTGAAAGGTGCCTGACCTTCGATCATCTCAAAAATCAAACAGCCAAAACTGAACCAGTCTGGACTGAAAGTATATTTTTCATTGTCAATAACTTCTGGAGCTGAAACAATAAAACAAATAATCATTCTGATAAATCAGTTAACATCTAATATTATATGTAACAAACTTCAAATTTATCCAATAAAATTGATCCAGACAGTTATCACTTATTATGTATTGAAAACTAACGAAAATAAAAACTTGTGATATTAATGTGCATTATTTGAATTCTTCAAAGTGAAACCAAATAATTAAGGAATAAAACAAACCAGCTACATGAATGATTTTGCGAACAAAAGTTTCCTTTCAATTAATATTAAGGTGCATAAATAAACATCATCATAATCATCATAAATTCAGGTTGCATTACATACCCATGTAGCCCACTGTGCCAACTCTACCACGAACCATATCCCCTTCAGGAATTTCCATAGCTAGACCCAAATCTGAAATACGTACATGACCATGGTCATCTAAAAGAATGTTTTCTGGCTTACAATCACGATATACGATTCCTTGAACGTGCAGATGCTCCAGACCACACAAAACCTAAAAATTAGAAGAAGATTAATGTATTTGGAAGAAATAAGCATACTTACTGATTTAACAAGAAGACTACTTTGAATAACAATTGAAGGGGTCAGAGGAACACAGTACTAACCACATGTCTATAATTTTTGTCAGCCAAAAGAAACACAAAGTTTTAGTGAGATGTGTCTTATTTTCTATATACACTTCTGGCTGCTTTCTACAAATATACAGAAGTTCTATGAACATGTTTGTTCAGCATTTTGATCATAATGTTTGTTTATAGGAGGCGTTCTAAGACCTTTGGTTTGGATTTATGAAATGAGGGTTACTACTATCTTCTCTTGATCCCTTCAAGTCATTCAATAACTCACAATAAGAATAACAGCTAGAGGTGGTACAACTGCACAAATTTTTCGCATTACTTGTAACTTTTGCAATTTTCAAACAATCAGAGAAAATATGCTACACACTATTTGAAAAAAATTTGGAGATTTTCTGAAAAAATAATTGTTTAACAAGTCTCCAATTTATGGAAAAAAAAACCTCATTATGGTAAAATTGTACATAGTTTGTTTTAGAGATGTGTGTGAAGAACAGATTTAATTAAGGAAAAAATGTTTATGTTCAATATTGTTGTTGTAGGAAGATGCTGAAAAAATTTTGAACTTTCAAAACTCAACAAGTTCAAAAACAAGACATTTTTTAAGCATACTTTGTTCTATCAGATAAAAAATGTAATCCACAAATTTGGGGCAATTTTTGAGAAAATTCTAAAAATGTCTTAGAGGATTCGTTGTAAGTCACCTCCAAAATCAAATTTCTGTTTCAAATTCACGGGGCTGCAACATCAGCCAGATTGATTGGGGGATATCAATTTTGGAGAAAATCCTGTTTAAGATTTAGCAGTTAGGCCGATGAATGGACAGACGTTTGGCAGTGAACCAATTTTTCAGTATCAAGGACTAACAAAATGTGAATTCTGACAACACAATGTATTAGAGGAAGATTTTTCTCCATGAAGGAGAAAAATTGATCCACTTTTTCAGTATCACAGACTTACAATACAAGGTTTTCTGTCAAAATATCACCATTTTCTGCTGCAGAATTACAGTACTTTCTCTTAATTATGAAAGTAGAATCATTGCAAGTAAAAAGAACAGATATACATTAGTAAAACAGAAAATATTTACCTCCGCAGCATAAAATCTTGACCTTGGTATATCAAATCCAGGATCCCCACCCATATTATAAATGTGAAATTTTAAGTCTCCTCCATTCATGATGGTTAACACAAGACAGAGAGCATCCTTTGTTTCATATGCATATGCTAGACTCACCTGAGAAAGAATTTGTGATTAATTGAAAAAACAATATTACAAAAAAGATTATTTCCATCAAGAAACTTTTTTTAACTCTTATGTGCAATTAATGTTCATCATCGCTTTACACTCCCTCATTACTGGCCACGTAAGTTTTAAATGAAGATGTCTCAGGCACTTGCTGTAATATATTTCTGGCAAAGAAACAAAAGGAAATCCACAATGACTTTTAGGGCTATTTTTTTTCAAAACATGTACAAAACCGTCCTGGGCTGAATGTGAGGTTTAATGGCCAATTTAGTAGGAACTAAAACATAGGTACATAAACATACTGCAATGTATGTTATGTAAATGTATTCTACATGTATTGTAAATAAAGTAGCCTGTAGTAACATATTACATTTTGTTCCTACAAAGGAAGTTCTTCCAGGATATATTTTCTTTATTTTACACATCATATTAACAAAAGTTGGAAATACAGGGCTATATATATATATACATTTGTGTCAAATATTTCAGGGATGCACCTCCAACATCAAAACTAACAAAAAATCTTCATACAAGCATGATCCAAAATCCATCGTTTCACAGCAATTAACCTCTTCACTTATCATTACAAAATGAAAGCCAGTCCAAAAATTTTCTTTTTTTTTACTAATGTTTGTGTTTATTATCAGAAAAGTCAGCTAATAACAAACATTTTAAGTTGTAATTATGGAGGTTTAAGTAATGCTTATTTTAAAAGGCTGACAATGTGTGTGTACAAGCTGAATGTTGATGAACATGAATGTTACCAAACAGAGAGAACATTGGTAGGTAAGGTTAAATTAATTTCTGTGATGTAGAGTTCTAGTGAGTCTTCTTGTTATAAAAAACACATTCATTTAAAAAAGTAGTTTTGTTTAATTCAATCCCATACCAAAATTTTCTTATTTACTTAAATTTTTGGATATTCTCTAGTGGACTCTTTTAGAACTATTGTTAACGAGTATATTTGGGCCTTAAACTTGGGTATCAGACTTTTAAAACCTGCATCCATGAAATCTTTGATACATGTTTATTTATGCCAATATATACTTAGTTTTCTATTGATAAAAACAATTTCAGCAGTACATCATTTGGGTACCAGTTACAAGGCCAACTAATCCAGTTAAGAGAGAGGCCAGTTCTTCAAGGTTGGCTGGTTAAGAGGGAGTGTACTTCAGTATTTAGTAATAGTAGTATTACTATCATCATTATTTTTATTATTTAAGTTCGCCAATATATACATACCACAAAACGAGAATTGATTTTCTGCAAAATTTGTTTCTCAATTAGTACCATAGCTTCACCTTTACGTTTCTTTATTCTTTTCTTTTCTAATTTCTTGCATGCATACATTTTCCCTGTAGCACGTACTTGACATGCACAAACTTCCCCAAAGCCGCCTTTCCCCAAAACACGGTACATTCGGAATGTCTTGTACGTCACTGGCTGACTGCAACAAAAAGGTGAATTTAAAAAACTTGCAAGGAGGAAACATCCACAAAAATAGGTAACAAATAACAAGTAATATTGAACACATACATTCTTAAACTTTCTAATATTCTTTTTTTAAATCCTGAACATTGCTTTACAACTTTCTTATATTCTATAGTAGAAACTATTCCTACATCAACAATTATTGATAATTAAATTTACTTTTCCCAGTTTTACATTTTACACCCATATACAGTTGGTAGTAATTTTACCATATTTCTTCAAAGGCAACATTTTTACCGAATAAATAAACACCACTATACTGAATAAAGTTTTTAATTTACCTTTAGCTTTAGCCCTTCAAGGCTCACTACAACAAGAATCTACATTACGTTTTAAAAAAATATAAACATGAAAGATTTTAAGATGAGCTCTTTATAAAACACATTCATTAAGTAATTTGTGCCATTTAACAAGGGCAAAAAAGAAAAACTATAGATTCTGAACACAAATGAGATGAAATCTCTTATTTTACTTTAATTGCTTAACAGATTGTACACATTTTATCCAATAAAATGTAACTGACAAGAAAATCAAAGCTTTTATTGTGACCTTAATATTATTTTCATCCAACAAAAACACATCACTTTCTGGCAGTATTTCCCACAAGATTGATAATTCTTTAAAAGTTGTCTAATTCACCCATTTCTAATAGTTTTTAAATTCTAAAACAATCAGACATTATAATTTGCTACTTCCGGTCAAAAGTCCAAATATTTGTTCCCAAATCTGTTTGTTTCTTCTTCTCCACTTCTATTGTTTCATGTAAAACTGTTTTGTATTCTAGACCACTTGTATCACCTTAACATTTACACTGAGATAAAGTTGGTAATACTTCCATATCTGTCTTGTGCTTTGCAATAGTGCCTGCCTTGTGATTTGCATGCTTTAGACTCATTTCCCATTTTCTATATATTTAACTGAAAATAATTGCTAACATCAGACTACTGACAAAAGCAGGACACTCAAAGAAGACCTTCAAAATTAAAATATTCCACAATAGACCTGCCTAAATAATCCAACAACAATTACTAAAGAATATTTCATTGTTCATTCTTTGCTAATTGTTGATGCTAAGATGAGAAATCCAATGAAAGAAAAATCAAGAAGCCAATTCACTTAAAGATTTTTTGCAAAATCATTCAATCATTGGTGAAGATTGTTTTCATAAAGTATCACTCTACCAGCTTGTTAAAACACATTAATAAAAAATTTCTTCAGTTCATATTATCTAACGTTACTCCAATAACAAATGTCACATACATTCCAGGCAAGTATGAACTTAAAAATGATATTTCATTTTCTTAAATCAGTTCATTAGTAAAAAAAAATTGGAAGTTTGAAATATTTAAAAAGAGTTTGGAAGTTTGAAATATTTAAAAACGATAAAAAGATTTAAAATTGAGAAGCTAAAAGATCACAGAATTTAACAAATGTCAGAAAAAAAATATCAATTTTTCATTATGAGACCATTTTAAACAGAAGTTTAGCTACCTGTAAGTTTTTTAAAATGCAATTATAAAATGCAAAATACAAATTCAACATTAATTGGATGCTAAATCCAACTATATTGTGATGTGAATAAAGTCATCTTCCCAAACATTATGACAAGTCTAATAAAATTTGCCACCTTTTTTAAAATTTGTGCAATAAGACTGGCAAACTTGCCACCATTTCTAAAATTCGTGCAATAAGACTGCCAAACAAAGGGTTTTATGACAATATATAAGTACTTCAACAATTTTACAAGACAAACCAAAATATTTACAAATGTATTCACAAAAGAAAATGATTATCATAAGAAACAAAAAGGATTTCTAAATAATTTAAAAATTTGGCATGAACTGTTTCAGTACCAGAATCTTGATATAAAGATCCCAGCTGAGACTAGTTTTCAATATTAACTCCTCACAAATTCATAAGATAAAATTTTGTTTATTGTCAACTATACAAAGATGTGTTTTACATTCAATTTATTTAGAGTGTAAATAATTATGTAAGATGGAATAGTTTTTTCAATTTAATTCACACTAACCCAAATACTAGATTTGCAATTAGAAAGACATGTAGACCTTCAATGTGTTTCCCACCAGGTTTGGTGTGCATGATATCTAACGTGTGAGAAAGATTTATAACTTTAAGGCAGCTCCACACATTCGGTATTCACGTAGACAGTTTATTGTTTTATTTTTTTATTTTTAGCCATTAAATATCCCTTAACAGGCAATTGGCCTCCTAATACAGGGTAGTTACATTCTACAAGTGTTGCCTAGTAGTTGGGTTTACAATGCATGCTATTATACAAGTGTTTGCAATTGAAATTTCAACAATAAATTTTAAAATCATATGTTATAGTAACAATTTAGTAGATAGTTACAATTCCTTAGATAGTTGCTGCTCACCAAATACAGAGTAGTGGGATGGCTCATTTGCCAATTGCCAAGCCATGAATATTCAGTGCTTGCCCTACCCACCACATGTCGTCTTTTGGATACATCAAAGGAAGCATTCAGGAAACACATTTAGCAAGCAGTAGATATAGCGAAAGGTAAAATCGGAACAAGAGAAATAAGAAGTGAAGAAAATGAACCTGAACAAAAGGAAGTGGCGCAAATGATACAAAGAATAAAAAACAATAAGGCACCTGGCGAAGATCAAATACAAGGGGAATTAATTAAAAATGGAGGTATTACTTTGGAAAAGCCTATATGTAGATTAATAGGCAAAATATGGAATGAAGAAAAGATGCCAGAGAAATGGGAAAGTGGAATGATATGTCCAATATTCAAGAAAGGAAATAGATTGGCTTGTGAAAATTATAGGGGAATTACTCTACTGAATATTGTTTACAAAGTATTATCAGGAATAATAAATCAGAGACTTCAAAAGTATTCTGAGAAAATTATTGGAGAATACCAATGTGGGTTTCGTCCTTATAAAGGTACAATGGATCAAATGTTTGTAGTAAGACAAATTATTGAAAAATTTCAGCAACATGATATAGATATTCACCTATTATTTGTTGATTATAAACAAGCATTTGATTGTATAAATAGGAAGATCCTTTATGAAACACTCTATGACATAGGAATACCAGAAAAATTAATAAACGTGATTAAGATGACAATGAAAAATACAAAAGCAGTAATTAAATGTGGTAACAAAAAGAGCAAACCTATTACAATAGAGACAGGAGTAAAGCAAGGAGACAGTTTATCAGCTACTCTCTTTATTATAGCACTACATAGTATAATAAATAATTTAACACATAACAGTACGATATTTTATAAATCAGTACAAATATGTGCATATGCAGATGATATTTGATAATAGCTAGAAATAAAAGAAGTTTAATAACATGCTACGAAGAAATGGAAAGAAAAGCGGAAACAATAGGCCTAATAGTAAATGAGAAGAAAACAAAGTATATGGTACTTTCCACATCAGAGACAAGAAGGAGCCCCCAAAATATTGAATAAAACCTTTGAAGGAGTTACCAACTTCAAGTATTTAGGAACCCTTATTAGTAATCAGAATGACATGAAGGAGAGCATCAAAGAACGAATAAAGGCAGGGAATAAAGCATATTATATAAATATGCAAATACTAAGAAATAAATTAATAAGACATAACACGAAAATGAAAATATATAAAACCTTAATACGTCCTGTGGTAAGCTATGGGGCAGAGGCCTGGACGTTAACAACAAATGATACAAATGAGTTACGGCGATTTGAACGTAAAATAATACGGAAAATATATGGACCTATCAAAGATCAAGAGATATGGAGATATAGATGCAATGATGAGATCAATTTAATACTGGAAGAAAAAGACATTGTCCGATTTATCAAAGCGCAAAGAATCAGATGGTTGGGACATATTGAAAGGATGGAAAAATCAAAAATGCCCAGAAAGATATTAGAAGGTGGTCTCTTCTCAAAACAGAGGAGAGGCCATCCCAAAAAAAGATGGAAGGATGATGTACTAAAAGATCTAAACATCATGAAAATAAAGAATTGGAAAAAGATGGCAGAAGACCGAAAAGACTGGAATGCTGTTGTGGGTGAAGCCGAGGCCCACAAAGGGCTATAGAACTAAAGAAGAAGAAGGAGCTCACTAATTGGCAAATGCCAAATGTGTGGAGCTGCCTTCACAACAGCCTCACAGTATAAAAGGATCTTATCTCTCTTTTAGAATAATCTTACGTATCTTACAAAAATATCTTAGTTACAGGTAGGACCCTGCCTATACCCTCAACAGAAGTGTATATTGTAGGTTACATTGTGAACAAATTTAGAAGATGCTGATAACTATAACAAATTTCCAGAACAAAAGTCAGATGTTGATGTTTGTAGTAAGCAAATTTACAATGTAACAACACAAAATAACGGATGTCATGAACCTATGGCACAATAGGACCAAGGCTGGACTCACAAAGTTAATAACTCACAAAGTTAATAACTCACTGCAGGATAATAAAGCTGAATGTTTTAGAAAAATTACCTGAATTTCAGAGTTTTTGAGACCTACTGTCAAATTCTGTTGTCAAACTTTCTTCAGCCATTAAATGTACAAAACTTAATAGGAGCCTGAGAGAACTGATATTGATGAGTGGTTGCTTAAATGGGGGTTCAAAACCCAGTCTTTTGCCCAATAAATTTAAATCCAAAATTGTTTGGTCATTAGGAGGAGTTCCCCTGCAAGTCAAAAACTGAACTAATTTTCAAAAGTTAATTGGAAGGAAGTACAAACAGATATTCTAAAAATATGTTAAGCAATAAAATATAGATTTGCCATACAAATGTCAAAAATAGAACTAGACTTTTCATTTCAAGCAACTGCTTTAACTAATCTTTGTAAAACCGTAGGTCTTTTCATTTCCAATGGTGAGTGGCTATAAGCAGAAGCAAACATTACATTGGTTTTAATCTACTCACAGCCTCTGGGAAAATAAAAATAAGTCCACAATTTGGGAGTAACACAAACTTTAATCACTGAAACAGTTCAAACTAAATGTTACAGTGCAAGTGAAGATTAATTTATTATACAAATTAACAATAATTAGAATACAATGGAGAAAGACCACCATTGCCTTAAAAAAAAAAAATTGTCCAGTGTCACAACCCAATAATTGTCTTAGCCGACCAAATGTCTCATTTGTTAATTTGTGTTGTCCACCTTTACACCTATTCAAAGACTCAAAAGGAATCAAGCTTCATGCTAAGGTCAATTCTCAATAAATCCACGTAACAGTAAATACTCTAATATTATTGGCCTTTTTACACATAAATGGCCAAAGATTTCAACAGTAGGGCTTTTACTATTCTTCATTGTCAAGTTGTTTCTTTCTCAAAAACAAAACATGATATTGTGTGAAAAGAGAGAAGCAAAAGGAAAGAGAAGAAAATGTAGCAAATTCAGCAAGAGTAGAGTATATAAATATATGAGTTTGTGTGCGCATGCAGGTGCATTAGAATTACTTTTTTTGACATTAACAAAATTAATTCTGTTCACACCAAAACATTTAATCAAAATGCACTTAATCCAAGTCCAGCAAAAGCAGAGTTTGTGATTCCAGTAAAAATTACTTTGATTATTTTCTAAATATGAGACTTGTGCGCATTTATTTATTTATTTATTTATTTTATTTTATTATTTTTTACATATTCATTAGGGCCTTTCAACTCTCAATTAAAATTGAGGACAAAGCTAAAAGGTGCAAAGATAAGGCACTAGTATCGCTAGGTATCGCAGTTTGTGGTAAGGCTCACCAACATGGCACCCTAAATATCCGATACATTTATGGGGAATACAAATACGTGGTAGTAGGTAAGCAATTCTTCTTCTTCTTCTTCTTCTTCCTTAGGATTAGGCCTGAGACCTGTTTCAATCTCACCACCTCTTCTTCGGTCTTCCCATACAACTGTTGCAAAGTGGATTACTTTCCATTGCTTCTTTTGGAATCCTTTCTGGTGGAATACAAAGGACATGCTCTCTCCATTTTTCTTTTAAGTGGATCATCTTTTCAATCATTGCATCCCTAGTTAGTTCCTGATTTCTTCATTTCAGATTTGGTCTTCACTGGTGTAACTTTTAATAGATCAAAGACATTTTATTTCTGAGGCTTCTGGTTGGTTGAGGTTAAGAACTTCATTTTTGAACAACCGAGATTCTGCTCCACATAATGAATTGCAAAATTTTAATTGTGTTTATTTTCTTGTTCTTGCTTTACAAGTTCTTTTAATTATGCCTTATATTCGTTGATATGTATTAATATTTTTTTCAATTCCTTGGTCTTCTTCATAAGAAATGTCACTGCCCAAACACTGGAAACCTGTTCTATTGTCATATTATTTAAGACTATGGTTTGGGATGTTTTGGAGTTTTGATATATTTAGGGATTTTTAGGGCTATGATTATTTTCAGGTTTTATGGTAGACATGGTTTGTTAAGCCTATGTAACACCATTTGCAATTTGTCTATGTTGTCTTGTATGATTACTAGCGAAAAGCAAGGTGTTATTGTCATATTAGAAGGTGTTAATGTTAATGTCAAGGTCTTAATGTTAGAAATCTGGTACAATTCCTGATTATGTTATTGTATCCTGATTATGAATATCTGGTATGTCCAAATTCCTTATGGTGTCTGGTCTTTTTCCCATTCTCTAAACATATATCTATATAGATGTTGAATAGATTTGGTGTCATACTACATTGTCATTTCACTTCTTGATTTGTCTGAATTTCAGATATTAATACTTTACCCGTGCCAATTTCAATTCTGGTCTTATCATACACTTTTTGAGTTCTGGATCAAATGTTTGAGGAATCCTCTTTTCGATAATATTCTATAGCCCATCTCCTTAATTAATAAACAAATAAAAGAGTGCAAGAGAACGCGAGAGAGGAGAGAGGGGGAGAGAGGGGGAGAGAGAGGGGGGACAGAGAGGAGAGAGGGGGAGAGAGGAGAGAGAGGGGGAGAGAGGGGGGAGAGAGAAGAGAGAGAGGAGAGAGAAGAGAGAGAGAGGAGAGAGATGAGAGAGAGAAAGAAAGAGAGAGAGAGATGAGAGAGAGAAAGAGAGAGAAAAGAGCTTCTCAAAGGCTAGGTGTGTTTCCAAATCAAAATTTCCCCTTTTTTATATAATCTCTTCCAGTGCACAAGCTTTGTCTGTGCATCATCTTCCCTTGTGGAAGCCTGAAGTTTGTAAGCTGAAATCAGAATACTGAAACCTCTGTAGTTGGATATACTTCCTCTTTCTCATTTCTTAAAAATTAAAATGACCTTTGGTATTTTCCATTCAACTAGTACTTCATAATTTCCCCAGCACATGTAAAAATAAAGCAATCTGAATTCTAAAAAGAGTCCACCATATTTTATAGTTTCAAAATTTATTCCATCTAATCCTGGAGATTTTTGATTTTCATTTTTTTACGGGTTTGTTTAATTTATTCAATTCTATATAATTTACCCCTCGCAATTGTTCCTCATTTGCAAATTCCACAATTTCTGGATTGTATCACAATTCATTGTAGTGTCTTATCTGTATGAAATGTTGGTATTACATTAGGTTTAACAGAATCTCTCTCTTCTGTTTAGATGTTTCATTTGTTTGAATGCTATTTCTTGCTTCCCTTGGACATAGAGTTTCTATTCTCCTTATATCTACCCACTCTCTGTTTATGTTTGGACTTCAACAGTATTTCTTTGAACAGTTGTGCAAGTATGTACAGATATAGATTTCTTATGCTCTCTTCAGGAAGATGTCCTGGTTGGCAAACATCCGAAAATGGACAGGTACCTCGAGTGCTTCTGTTCCATGTGGCACAAGACAGAAAAGTTCGGGGAAGTGGTCGCCAACCTCCAGTAATGGAGAAGGCACTTCAAGAAGGCTCTCTTCTTGTAGTAAATATACCTCGAATCTTTTATGTGATTTACTTTTCTCCATATTATTATTCTTTATTGTATGTTTTCTCCTTCTTGACTAAAGCTGAAATTTTAATTTTACAAAGTGGTAGTGTTTATATACCTCTGAATACTAATGTATTATTTATTTTCAAGGCCAATTTTTTTGTTTATTATTATATAATCAATTAATAAAGGATAATCTTGTGCAGACCATGTGAATTTACATTTATCCTTCTTTTTAAAGAAAGTATTTGTCATTTTCAGTTCATTTAAAGATACAAATTCTCTATGTTTATCTCCATTCTGATTGATTCTTATTACATTCTCCATTAGTTCCTATTAAATTGGGAATGGGTACTTTTTCAATTGGAGCATTCAAATCTCCTGCTTAGATTATACAATAATTATTTGATTGATTCAAAAGCTTCTGTAGTCATTCTGAGAATAAATTTGTTTCCTCTTTCTTCCCTTCAAGTAGGTGCTGATTATTGTCAAATGTCCTCTATTAACTTTCTATCTTACTGTTAACAGTCTTTCATTTACTAACATATATTTCCTCATTTTATCCTTCCATTTTCTATCAGTACAGCTGGTCTACTACAAGCTCTTTTTATTTGTATTTCTCTACTGTAAAATTTGATGTAGTCTTTGTGTTCTTTAGGGCCTTTGAGCTGTTATTGTTTTCAGTGATCACTGCTGTATTGATGTTACATTCTTTGAGGATTTATTTAGTTTGGTCTCACTTGATCCTAGTTCTTGTTCCTGTGACCACATTTATAACATCCACTAATCCTTTATTTTTGTACTTATATTGTCTTGTCATCGCCCTTGTCTGATCTTATACTGAGGTTTGGTGCGAGACTTCCGAGTAAGATTCTTTTTACATATACCAGTACCAGCCATATTTTACCATATTTACAGTACCAACCTATAGCATAACCCCCAACTTGGAAGGCCAGATGATTTGTGATTGAAAATTTCTTCCTCTAGCCGTTTGCAATTTTAATTCCTCTAGCTGTTTGCAAGGCAGTACACACATTATGAAGGAGTTTTCTCCCTCAGAATGGCTGGCTTCTCTATGCCTGGAGAGATCCTTCTGCCCTCGCATTTTTGTTTGGGTTTTCGTTCCCTTAAACCAGGGTTCCCATTTTTAGGCGTTGGAAACTCACCTTCACCCATCTCTCTTTAGTTACTCTATGTGACAATGCCACAACCACCATGAGGACGAGAGAGATTGGATTTCCTAACTATATCTGGTCTTGATTGCTCCTCTCTAATGCCCTTCAATTAGACTACTCCATTACAGGAGGACACTTCTGGTATTTGATTGTATAGTTCTATGGGCATCGGCCTAGAACTAGTAAGAATGTATAATGATAATTTTTGCTGAAAAACATCATAGTTATGTAAAATATGAACCTGAGTGCGGCCCTTTCCATTGGAAACACCTATTCATTCACTTACACCTATTCACCAGTCCATGCCTAGCCCATGTGTCAGCTCAATAATGTTTGCAGCAGTCTGTCTTTTAGTTTCTGCAAGGTGAATGGTAGAGCGCACCACTGTAATTGTCTCCACCAGTGTATCAGAGTTGAAAGGCCCTGATTTTCACATGAAAATATGTAAACATTTTTTCAGTGACAGTAGTTACATCTGATGTACAGCAAGGTGAAAAATGGTGTCAACACACTTGGTTTACATTAGAAAATAATTTCTTGCAAGGTTGTAACATACATTGTAGAAGCTCAACCAATACAGACATATGGCATTTTATTACATTTGTTATCATTTGGTTTTATGTAAAAACCATTGAATTGAAACAGACAGATTCAGAGACAAATTTTGGAAGGGAAAATTCAAAATGTTTTGGTCGAATGTGTCATATTGAAGATTTTGTAATATGTCTCAGGCTACACTCAGCTCATGCTATGATACAATCTTACCTGTTTTAATGATTATTCGAAAATATTTTTGTTCGAAGGTTTCATGACAATTTAAAATTAGTAGTTACTGAAATATTTTAGGGTGGGGGGGATTTCCCTCATTTTCCTCCCTGTGGATTCACGCCTGATCGAAACAATTCAATTGTTAATTCAGATGCTCAAATCAGGACATACAACAGATTAATGTTTTTCTGGATAAATGCAGAAACTATTCTTTATTCTCTCCTTGTTTCATTTTTCTTTGTTCAATTATAATTAAATCTTTCTTCTATTTTTAAATGGCACTTAGCCTGATTATTTAATTTTTAATTACTCTGGCTAACTTTTGAGACCAAATTTTGTCTCATGAAATTCAGGTTTCTGTCAATTGCTGACACCATAATGATTTAAGGCCTAAATTGAAGATTAGGGGTGCAGATAATAAATGCGCAGAATCAGGCTATCAAAAGTTAACGGTTGTAAGTGGCACTTGAAACAGTTAAGAGTTCAAAGTGACAACTTGAAATATTACTTCCATCAAGTCGGAAACAAACTTTTCTGCTTCTTTAACATGTCAATGAGACTTAAAACTAAAAATGAATTAAGTGTTGTGATAAATGTAATCAAAACATTACATTACAGATCGCATCCCTCAAAGTCATTACACACACACACCCCAAAAAAGAAAAAGAAAATCATTTAAAAATTAAAACAGTAACTTCTTTAAATGTTGCATTTACTACTGTAATTGCATTAATTCAGTTTTATTATCCTGTACATAATATAAATATTTATAATGAGCATTCTCACAAAACTTATGTTATAAAAGTTTGAGTTATTTAATTATAAGGTTTTCTATTAGAATGTGAAGTTGATTCAGATGACACTGCTCAACAAAAAAAACAACTCTTTTTTCACTTGCCCAGGATTTTGCAACGAATTTACAGTAAATCGAGTATGCTGAATCCAGATATATCATTAGTTTCGCTGAATTGGCTCTAGTTTTTGTGATATGAACATTGTATTGAATGATACTATCACAAAACTCACAGCATCTAGTGCAAATACCTATCTTTATACCAACACTGTTTTTTTTATTTTAAACATTTAATATCGCATTATTTTCAGGATACTTAATTGAGCTTCATTTTATTAATACATTTTCTTTTGTTGCGAAACAATTGACTTCTTCAGGAAGACCTTGTTTGAACGACTTTAATGTATCTGACTACATTTGTAGGGAATTTATGCTACAAAAACAGAAAAGAAACATTACAAACTTTGTAGAAAAATATACGAAACATATTTGGGTATAAACCTGGGTGATCAAGATAAGTCGTGGGCTCCTGATGTGGTATGCAAAACTTGTGTGGAGTGTCTCCGTCAGCGGAAAACTGAAGAGTTTAAAATTTGGTGTACTGATGGTATGGCAAGAGCCCTAAAATCATGATGATTGTTATTTTTGTTCTGTAAACGTAAAAGCCTTCAATCGTGACAAAAGAACAGGGATTACCCTGATTTGGAATCAGCAAAACGACCTGTACCACATGGACCTGACGTTCACCAGTCACTGGAAGTCCAGTGTCTGATAGTGAGGATATACAGATTCTGGTGTGCAATTCAAGAGTTAGCAGTGGCAGTGAATATGATGGAAGTGTTGTTACAAAAGAGGACTTCTACCAAGATAAGCTCAGTGATTTAATACGTGACCTCAGTTTGCCAAACAAAGCAGCTGAACTTTTAGCATCCTGACCAAAAGAAATGTCTGACACTGGAAGCGAAAATAACATTTTACAGGTTATTGGTTAGGGCTTTTTCATAGTTGTGAGGAACTTTTGGTTAATCATAAAGCACAAAATTATCCAAAACTGGTGCCAAACTTGCATTTAAACTTTCAAAATTTGGGTGCAACTATGAGCATTAAGGTACACTATCTCCATAATTATCTAGACAAATTTCCAGAAAATCTTGGCTATATGTGTGAGGAACAAAGTGAGTGGTTCCATCAAGAAATAATGGTAAAGGAAGTTAGATATCAGGGCAGATGGGATAGACACAATGGCAGACTACTACTGGAGCTATCAACGTGATTGACCTGATTTGCCACATAAAAGGATATCATACAATGTTTTGTGATTCTTTGCAGACTGTAAATATAAATATATTGACTATATTAATATTAAATATTTAAAGAGTTTAATTTTGTATAAATAGGCATATCTAGTTACATTTAGTTCAAATTTTATGCAATTTACAAATAGCCTATACTCAATAAAATAAAATAATATTTTTCAATCATTTTCATTATCCTTTCATTTTCATAATCATTTTCATTATCTCAAAAACTAGAGCCAATCTATCAAAACCAATGCCATTTTCGGAATCTGTGCATCAAACATACCCTAAAATGGCTTTAAATTGTTTGGCAAGAAAATGAGTGTTGACCAGTGTGATTACATACTAGCTACCAACAGTAGTATGAACAAATTAAAAAATGCAATGAAATAAAGACAAGCAGTATTGAAAAAAGTATAAAATCAAATGCTATAAAAGGAAAAAAATTAAGGAAGTGTCATGAGGTATGAAAATTATTTAGGTACACATACAGACACAAATACAAAATTCAGTGAATGTATAGGGAAAATCCAGCTGACTACATCTACATTGAGTTTAGTACAACTCTTGAACGGAAGAGGCATCAAATGTTATACATTATTACCTTTCACTTTTGTATTTATATTGCAGTTGCCTCAGATCTTCTCATTGTAAGCTTTAAATTTTATTCTTGACTTTTTCAGTCTACACATTTGACTTCTTCAAGCTACCATACATCAGATTCATATTTCATTCACTTCCTCCTCACAAATCCACATCCCTATCCATATCTCAAGAGCATGTGTTTCCATGGCACTCAAAGCTGTCCTCTCTACGACTTCATGATACTCATGAACAAATACAAACAGTAAGGGGTATTGCACATGCAAAATTAAAACTGAAAAAGAAATTAATAGCATCAAAGATCAAGCACCAAACCCAAAAAATTACAAATACAAAACTCATAAAAAAGAATTAACAAACACACGCAAATAATGTTTTGAGTAAAGAACTAAGGAAAAAATGAAAATTAACACAAAAACTAAAACTGCTCCCAATTTGTTGAATTTAAAAATTAAAAAGTAGTGGTGAAATGCAACAAAGATCTTTTATGGTTAGAATATAAATGACTTCACTTAAGATTCAGTGAGGGGTCTTAAAGACTTTCTGTTACAAATCTAATATATACAGACGTATGTTGCTTTATGAAAATGGCTCTTTAGAATTAGCTCCTGATTAGCCCCATGATGTATCTATCAATTCTTTCCTTGCACTATGGAAACAAGGCCAAATAAATATACTTCGATTTTTCAACAGTGGCCAATGACATTAGGTCATTGTTTCATCTCCTGCTTTATAAAATGAATCTTTTTAATTAATTCGTGAATGTTATTCTCAATAGGGTTCGTGGCCTCAGAAACGTGCTTACCACTATCAAAAAGATTCATTTTATAACTCTCGCATGTGGGAAATGGGTTTCTGACAGGTTTAATGACATGTTACAATATTTTTCATGAATCAGTATGCTTTGTACACTATTTTAAACCTGAGAAAACATAAATTACTTGATACCAGAGCCCATTTAGCCAGAACTTTTGCATTTCAATGTACAGCAAAATCCTGTTGTAAGATAGAAGAAATAACACCTCTTGTTATTCTTTCTGTGCATCTGTTATTATTCTTTCTATATATAACTCCCACCTTCTCCCGCAAAATGTTCCCATCAACAGGGACACCTACATTTCTGCACTGTTCAAACCACTCCAAAAGAATCTTTCCCATTTCCTTCACTGGTGGCATACGAATTTTCTTCACAGAACCCATTTTCCCAAAGGCATTGATTTCCTCTCTCTTCTGGAAAATATTTCCTAGTGAGAAAACCGGTATCTTCATTGTTTCTGCCACAGCTCTCCGCAACTGCCCATAAGAGTTGTCAACTTTGTTACATTCAACTTCTCTGCTCATGGCAAAACCTTTAGTTTTCATGCCATCACTCACAGATATGTAGAAGGCAAAAACAAAATAAAAAAACTGAGCATTCAAATTCACACACATTGTACTAACGTATGTCCACACGAGATTGTCCACATAGCGGTGAAACTGATTGCAAGCACCGAAATAAAATAAAATTCTGTATACACTGGCAGAAAACAGCTCCACAACACTAAAAACAAATGGAAACAGGCATCATAGACTTCCTAGATGCCAAGAGACACGAAACTTGGAAAATGAGCTTTCTTGAAGAGAACTAACCCCCTGGTGGAACTGGTATTGCAAAACCCTGCTCCAGTCAATTTTAAGCATGTGCCCCAACCCTTACCACACTGTCGAAATTCCTGAGTTACCCAGAGGGAAATTCAATGCTTTGTCCCTTACTACCAAGAAGAAATTCATGGCAGAGACTGCAATCATATCCACAATAGGTGGGAATCTCTTATAATGGGGTCTCTCAAAAGCAGGAAATAAATGCACATACAACTGGCCTCGGGACCATGAATTCTGTCTCCTATAAGCAAGATTCTCTTATACAGGGGGTCTCTTCCAAAGGGGTTTTGCTGTGTATATGCCTGTATATGCTGTGTATATGCCACCATGTATAATTGAATATAACTGATTTTAAAAATGTCATATGTTTGAGTTTATACAGATCAGGTACTGTGTCTAAAATAAAATTTACGTAAGCAATTTAAAGAAAATAATATAATTTTTTTTATTTGCTTTAAAATTAAAAAAATGTTATCTAATTCTTTTCTAATGTCATGAAATAGAATTCTCCTGTGTGTACAGTAAATCCAGCATTATTTTGCAATTATGCAATAAATAATAATAAAATTAACTGCTTAAATAGAAAAGCACAGAAACATTTTGCCAAAAACAATGAATTCTGATATCATATACAGTTAACTAACATTACATTTACTGCAAGCTTAAAATTATTAACCAGTCTCTGATTCAGGTATTCAATGACTTCAAGAATTCAAAATTGGCAAATCAGACAATCCTACAATTCTTGCCCCATGGACCCAGTGACTTTTCATTTGTATTTATTATACAATGTCTCTGAATTAATGTTACGAACTTCTAGGACATTTAAAAGAGTCGACATGAACACTTTATGCCAATGAGTTTTGCGAGTAGTGTGGGTAATTTCTTATAATGGAATTACACACGAGGCATTTGCCATTGACTGTTGCTGTCTACTCGAGAAAAAATATCTACAATTTTGGGTCTATTTTGTTTTCCTTTGTACATTTGATTTCTTTATGAATTTAAAGATCAAATATTCTAAAAATTTATTTGTTTTCAAATTGTTTGTAATTGGCAAAAATGCAGGTTTTTACTTCAAAAATCAAAACTCTTCAACAAATGGATATATTTGGAAAATTCTTTTTTTAAATGAATCACAATTGAATTATCTAGTGAATGAACTAGAATGACAGTAAAGATACTGTCAAAACTAAAGAGACTTGTTTATTTGAGAAAAAAAAATTATATAAATCCTCTCTGGACATTTCAGTTCATAAAACTGAAAGATTTAGTAACAGATTCACAATTCTAGTTCATTTGCTAGAGAATTTTATGGGTTACATACTTCAAAAAAAGAATTATATTATCATCTTTAACAGCTTTTGATTTATGATGTTTGAAGTGCACAAATGTGCTGATAATTTGCATTGTGGGAAAATGTATCTGAAGTTCACTCACTTAGGGCTTAGTAGTTGGCATTTCATTGGAAAAAAAATTTTTTTTCTTCTCAAAAACTTAAAAACCTAGTAAGAAACAGTTTGAAGAATTTAAAAGAGAATAAACAGGGCATAAGACCCAATAAAAATTGAATAACACTGAATTTAACAATATTTCATCACTCGGGGGTGGACAGCTATCTTAAGCAACACTGAATGCACAATGGTTGACATATATATGACATCTTTGGCTGCATCAGAACACGACCTGATGGACACCTGAGAATAAGGAGTTGTCTGACAATCAGGGGCACATGTCATAAATGTTATAAGAAATATCCTACTACATGTTCATTGACAAAAAGTGATAATTTTTTAGCTCTCCACATAGCCTATGAATTCTTAAAATTTATTTTAAGTCATCCTGTAGTCAAAGGATTTGCAAACAGTGAAATTTTCACATTTGAGCACCTTTAAGTTTGCATTAGTGTGACACTGAAAAGTGAATAGGAGCTTCAGGCTATTAGCAATTAACTATGACAATTCCTTTTCAAAAATTGCAATTTTTTCATGAATAAGCTTTAACATTAAAAAGACAGAAGAGACAAAAGACAATTATCATAGGAGATGGGCACAGAGGATGCTTAAGAAGCAAGCAATGGTCAAAAAAAGAATTGAAACTGCTCAAAAGCAGAACACTGATTCCTGCCGAACAGCCAATGTATGTAATAACAAACTTGCTTCCAAACATCAAAAAGTAGAACATTGTCACAAGTGTAATGTAGTTCTTTTCACCTGGCACTATACCTATTTTGGAAGTTGTCTGCATGCCCCTTCCAACTTTTATCTCCACTCTAGAATAATAGTGGCTTTCCAGTAAAGGGCCATCCATAAATTAAGAGTATTTCGAGTATTTTCAATACCTCCTCCCCCTTGTAACGCAATTCCCTATCACTATGTAATGCAGTGTAACACTGCCTCAGAGCCCCTCCCTCCCCCTTTAGCATTATGTAATTTATGGATGACCCCTAAAATCTACTAACACCAAGTCAAGGGTTCACACCCAGCCAGATGGATTTTTACAGTATGAAAAATTGACATGTCAATAATTATATAGAATTTACAAAAATGCCTTGAGCACTACATGTTTCCAGCAATATTAAATCTTTCATAACATCAAAAGTACTACCAGTGTTTTCTAGAGCTTGTAATGTAGTAGTAGATACTGAAACATGTCTGTAATATCTAGCAGACACATCAATCTCCTAAACAGCATCTCCTTGCAAGCATCTCTGCAGAATGCAAGGCCAAACAACTCCAAGAACAATTTGCCCAGGATTATACCAGCGAAAAAAATGGAAGCTTCAACTGAGATGCAAACTTCCTCTTGGACATCATACATATACACATTCTTACATACAATCATACATTCACATATTCATTCTTCAGATTCCTACAACAACACTAGTGACAGCAAACCTACAACACGTGTCAGATGTGACAAACTAAGGTATTTTGGTTGACACGACAGTTACAGGCAAAGAACAGACACAGTGTGCATACTTGCTTTGCCCACTAGTTGCTTCTTGCTTGAGATCAACTCTTGTCGACTTAGAATCTGGAAAGCTGCTTGGAACTGATTATTGGACACTTTTGGCACTCTGAAAAATCTAGGGATTTTTAGTGGTTAACGCATTTAACGATGTTTCCTATTTTCTCGTCTAAATACTTTTATAAGACCCCATTCGCAGAAATAAATATATCACACATATAGCTCTTCTTTTACAGAAACTACAAGCATCACAAAATTATTGTTATTTCTAGATGTGACAACAGCTGAGTAAGCTACGAATGCTGACATATGAAGCTCAGTCTGCCATGACTAATATACACTACCCTCAATGCTTTTTTTTCACCTCTTAATTTTGCTACAGCTTCTTTAAACTTATAAAAGATATTCAACAAAAGAAATTACGTATCAAATAAGGGAGAATATGACAGGTTCTGAATAACGAAGGGGATCGGGGATTAACCAACTGGAAACTTCAATTTTTGGAAAAGGCACAATGGAGTTGACAAAATTCAGCTGGTCTAATGAATGTTGAAAGTCATCCGTGATCAACGTTAGGATACTGTTAACTTCTCATGTGCTATAAATCTGTAGTTCAGTCAGTGAATTAAATGCATTCTGTTCATTTCTTTAGTGGGTGTTTATTTCTTGTTGTCACTGCCACTCTTGAGGTGTGTTACTGTTTTGTAAATTAAAAGTAACATAAGAATGCAATGAAAATATTTATCAAGCAGCATTCAAGGAAATACATCAAACATAAGTTCTTCAATTCTTAAATTTTTTTAGTAAATTTAAATAGGAGCTAACATCACAAATGACCTTTTTCATAAATGAAAGACCATGAACATGTGTTCAGGGCCTGGGCTTGGCATCCGCAACCGTGTTATGCAAGTGTTGGCAACATCATCTTTCCCCACTCCCAACTGCCAACTCTAGAAATTTTAAAAGGACCATACAATGGCTATTTATGAATAAATACATTAATAAATTGGAATAAAACTATTTAAAAGACAGGTGAAACAAAAAAAAAACCATACATATTGTATAATTCAAATATCAGCCATGTCATTCTTTTTATGACAAATAATACTTATTTTGTAGTGAAAACGAAAGTTCTGAAACCATTTTCAAAACAATTTTGCCACTGGATTTAGTTTTAGCAATCTCAAAAATTACTGGATACACATTGTCAGGGCAAAACATAAATATTTAATAATGTTAACAACAAAACTCTCAAAAAGGTAATTTCCTTTGTTGAAACCTCTTTCAATTATAACTGAAATCAGCTAAAATTCTGCACACCTCATATTTTTGCCTTCTGAATCAATCTGGGAGAGTGGAAGCCGAAAAATATTAACCTTTGTTTTTAATGTCCATGCCTCTACACACGTTATTAAAATAAATGTTTCCAGCAAATATAAATTAATTTTAATTGAAAACCATTTTTAATATTTTTACTAAAATTATTATTAATTTTCTTTATTATTAGTTTTTCTTTTATTCCAAACTAATTCACATCATCTACACTGTGCCACGAAAGTCCTCCATGCTGAGCCAAGTCAGGGCCTCTTATTATTAATTGCATTTATGATGGTAGCAACCAGATCACTGGGAAACAAGTGAACGGAACAACACATCCATAATCTATTATGATTGTGGTGAGTACACAATTTACGGTTTCAAGCTGCAGCTCATGCTTCCAACATAATTTCTGTTGCAAGCACTCTCACTAACACGGTGCCACTGTGGAGAGACTTTCCTGGCACGTTGTACGTCTTATATATAATTATGACTTATACCTTTACCAATGTTTTTATTTATTTGCTAGCACTACCACTAGTTTTTTATTTCTCTGAATTTAGCTATTTTGAAATCTGCCTCAGGTTGTCAAGACTGAATACCACAGTTTCCGGAGAAGTCCTTCCTCAAAAGGATAAATTTCGACAAGACATGCCAATTATCTGTTTTCCTTGTATATTTTTTAACTTTTCTCTGTTTTTCTAGAAATCGGTTACCCTCCCCCTAGAGATCATCAGCTACTTCAGTTATTTTCGTAAAAGCAGAAAACAAACATTTACTACACATTGGAATTGTAGCATCAGCTAATTGTGCTTTTCATATATCATTTCTCAATCCAATATTACAATGTTCAGACACTTTCCACAACCCTCCTCTACTTCACTTCATTTAAATTTTGTATTTACTAACTTTAAGAAGATCATGAAAAATCAGATCCAAAGATGTACCATTTTCAAAATCACACAACTAATATGATAATTCCCAACAAACATTCCAGCTTTTAAGCTGACAGAAGTTCATAGAGACCAAAATCACCCACACTTTATTTGAAAGACAATTATAGCGAAATGGTAGGGAGGGAGAAGTGGTAGTTTCCGTAGTTGGGAGCAGATTTTTGACAACTGCAAACCCATACCCTGAATGCTCAGACACTGAAAATGCATACCATTAGACTGATTTTTCATTCATGTGAATTAGTAATAACCAATCTATCTCAAAGTAATTATTATTGTCACGATACATTAATTCAGGCTCCCACAATTCTACTTAATTAACCATTTTAAAGAGGGGAAACAAAATTTATTGTTTGCTATCGTTTATATAAAACAAGAATAAGGATCAGAAGCATCTTTTAAATATAGGCAGTCTTTTTTACTCTATTTCTTTCTTTCAGTGTCATTAGGATTGAACACACTTGTAAGTTATGTGGACAAGGAGTTGAACATAATCTTTGTTTTGAAGGTTGAAAAGTGTTATAGCAGCACTTGTACAACAAGATTATTTCTTGAGTGATAATGGACCATTGTAGATTGGCTGGAGTCAATCTGGAGTGCAGTAACAGCACATTCGGGGAGAAAATGACATTTTTCTCAAAACTTCTTGGTGCTTTCAGAGCAAGTTTGTAACCATGATAATTCCAAGAGATTCATTTGTGTGACAATATATGACAAGAGCTGCTCATGGGGGAATTTATATACTGTTCTCCCATCTTCCAATGGACAAGCATTTCTTCATTAGTGTCGCCTCCAACATTGTTTGCTGATCCACAACTGTACTGAATTACACACTAGCTCCATGGAACAGCAAATGGTTGTTTAGATTTATTGTACATTCCACAATAATCTTATTTATCTTATACAAATAGGACATACCATATCTTATTTAACAACATATTCTAATTAACTATAGGACAAAAGATTTTTTTATCTTCTTGAAGTCTCTCTGAAATATTTCATTGATTCTGATCTCAGAAATTTAATAACACTGAGATGATGAATATTTAGTATCAGCAGAATCCATTAGTATATCCATTTCAAAAAACTGCAGTTTGATCAGGAAAAACAAATATTTTTTTTTAAATCTCACAAATACCAAAACTTTTAAATATTTAATTATGATATAAATAAAATTCTTATGTTTACACTATTATAAATATATTTTAATGTAAAATCTTTCATGATTTCTCATTCAAATTTCAACTTTACTTATAATGAACATCGACATTATCAATGATAATCCTACTCTCTAAAAAAGCTCAGTATTAGTTTCAACGCCCTTTCACTTTTCATAACACAGTGGAACATCAGAACTTCTGCAATCCAAAAAGGAAGTTATGTTTCAACATATTGAAGGTTGAGTTAGATGAAAAGAGCCGAGTTTAAGGTACGCAATTTTAAAAGGCATAGAACTGATATAGTGCAAAGGACTTAACATTAATAGACTTCTCTGGTAAATCGTTAACCTGAAGTGGTTTTAAAGGAGGGAGAAAAAAGTTTTAACAAAGAGAATTTAGTCCAAAAAACTAAAAGGAACTCGCACAGATTGCAAATTTAACCAAGATTTCTTGTATATTTCAGAAAGCACTCTTACTTAGAGCTGATGTATCTAATAGTATTATTTTCATTTCAAAACCAAAAAAGGAGCTATAATATATTTTATATTTTAGAACTGCTAATGAAACATTTTTCATGCAATTTTATACATGTAAAAGAAAACATTATTTACCTCTCGAGCCATTTCCATTGGAGGTAGCGATGAAAATACATGGAACATTCAAACTGCCTAAAAGGATCTCCCGCGAGGAAAGTTTTGACAGCAGACATACAATCCACAAATAATTCCTTACTAGCCCCGTTTAATTTTTTCTTGACATTTTCAATAGTCTCAGCATTTATAATATTTATTACTTCTTTTACCTACAAACAAAAAATTAAGATACTAAAGTGAAGTAACAATATATTAAATAACCTTAAAGAATAACCAGAAATATAAGCAATTGTAAACGTTCAATGGACACTACTAGGGCCAAAATCTTTAGGTTTCAACCTACTTTATACTGTAATTGGGAATGTCAAAGTTGTGTGGCTAGTTTCAGTCATTTCTATGACTGAATAAAAAATGGCTACAATAAGCCAAATGAATGAATAAAAATGGCTACAATAAGTTAAGATCTTGTACAAAGTGAAATATAAGAATGTCTGACTGAACTGTTTTAGATTAGATTGAAATTTTCTTCTAGTTAGATAGTTCTTCAGTTTTTAAAATAAATAAAGGCCTAAGGCAAGGTTGTTGTATATCCCCTACTCTATTTAAAATGTATATTAAGCAAGTTCTTCATACCTGGAAAAGAAAATGTAAGGGCATGGGAATACCTATTGGTGGAGATTTCCTATATACCTTGATGTATGCAGATGACCAAGTGGTCCTAGCCAGTGACGAGGATGATATCCATAACACAACTCAAAAATTAATTGAAGAATATGAATAGTGGGGACTTGAAATTAATACATCTAAAACAAAATATACGGTAGTGGGAGGAAATGGTCAGGACCTATTAACCCATAGGGGCGTAATTAAATGTGTAAAAGAATTCAACTATCTGGGTGTAACTTTAACAAGTGATGGTCGTGATAGCAAAGATGTTTTAAACAAAACGAATAGAGATAGGCAAGTAATAAGATCTTTACATCCATTGACATGGAATTCAAACATAAAAAGAAACACAAAAATTACATTGTATAAAACAATTGTTGAAAGTCTATTCACATAAGGAGCTGAGTTATGGACTATTAATGCCAGGGATAGAAGTAGGATTCAAAGAAACAGAAATGGAATACTGGAGGCGATGTTGTCAGGTTACAAGAAAGGAAAGAATTAAAAATCAAAGAATAATAGAAATCATGAAACCTAGAAAATCAACCTTAGAACTGATAGAAACAAAGGCTTTGCTATGGTATGGGCATTTAAGAAGGTTGGATAGTGAGCGACTGCCAAAGATGATGTGGGAATACCATCCTGAAAAAAGAAGATATAGAGGAAGACCAAGAAGGAAGTGGGAGGAAGACATAAGATCAATGATGGCGGTGAGAGATTTAGAAGATGATGCTTGGAAAGATTGCAAGAAATGGAGATTAGGCAGCAAGAAAAGGCGACAGCTGTAGAATACTTGCTTTACTACTACATGAAATTTTTTCCCCCCGTAATATAAGAAATAAGTCAGTTTGCCACTTGTTATTAACCCCTTCATTTAACCTTTAAGCCACAATCCCTAGACTGAGATATTAATGCTTTATTAATTCAGACTAAAATAATAATGATAACATTTGAAATCCTAAACACTGTTATAAACTTTATCTGGCTAAGAATTTTTATCAAAAGGTCTCTCTGGGATTACATCAGCTCCCTACTGAACTTACGTCAGGCTGGAGATGGTGCTGAAAGATAGTCTCTGCCAGTTCCAGTCTGTTTTCATCGGATTCAATTTCGTACTGTTCCTGGTAAAAATAAATCAAAAAATTATAACAGTATTAAAAATCAGAGATTTACAGGATTAACAAGTATGAAGAAATGTTTGAATACAGATTATTTTATTCAGGAGTTTTACATTCACTTTACTACAAACATTACTTCGGAGATTCCTATAATAACTCATCAATCTTAGATCTCTGGGATACTCCTGATAGTAAAATAAAAATAGGGATGAGGGAATTTTGAATTAAAAATGTGCACAAAATGTCAGGATTGGAGGAAAATTTCCATCTTCCTTTTTCCCTAGAAAATACTAATAAAATGTGTTTGAAAATACATTTCAAGCGCCTAAACCATTGCTTCATTTAAAAACCTACTCATCAAGGTATTCCAGATAATCCTTAACAGGTACACCAAAAAAAACAGTATTTTCTTACCACAAAAAAATTTACACTTACAGCCAAATCTAGAAAGTTATTATAACGATGGTACTCTGGGCAAGCAGTTTCACAGAACTGTCGAAACAGCAGTCTCCCAATTGGTTGTCGGTCCACCACATATGAGTATTTCACATCTGGAAACAACAATATGTTTCAACAATAAGACCAATACAATGACAATTTTAATACTTCAAAATAATTTCACCTCCAAATTAATTTTTTCATATAAATACTCAGATGTATGATGTTAATGATATAAAATAGAAAAATTTGCATAATGAAATTAATTCACGATTTAAAAATGTAATCCAAGAAAGGAGAGACAAAAGGGAAATGTGAAGTAAGAGGAGAACACCGAGGCAAAAGGAAAAAGTCACAAATCTGACAGAGAAGAAATTACAGGGAACAAGCAAATAAGAGAGACACATCTGCATGTTTAGTGCAGATAATAAAATAATTTGTCAACAAAAGTTTGGGAATTGCAAGTGGACATTCAACACAATGATAAAATTCACAAGTTTGCATTAAGATAATATTTATTGATTTTTAGAAAGAACGTCTGCTATTAAAGTTAGGGAATATCTTTAGAACTAGGATAAGTACTGTCCATTTGAGACCTCAAAAATATCCAATTTAAGTTCCAATGCCTACTGACTTCCTATGTGAAATGTTTCTCAAAGGGAAGTGACTGTACCTGGCTGTCCAGATACCCACTACAAAATGAAATAAGTTTGGGGAATAAAATCAGAAGACTAGTAGTCCATAAGGGTAACAAACACGTTCAAGCACATTACATTATCACTTTTCTGCTTCTATTTATTTGCAAATATAATAGAACTCCCATCATCTGAATCCCAAGTACCCAAATCGATTTTGAGAGAAAATGTGCCGAATACTGCTATCAAATGTTTGAGGAGTAGTGCTGCCCAGAAATAAATAAATTCTTCAATAAAACACAATATTTTCTATATTTTCACTAAAATAAAACTTCTCCCATATAAAAGGGAATTGAAATAAAAGAGATTTTAGAAATAATACTTCAATGAACTTACAAAATGTTACATGAAATACCAGATATTTCACAAAACATTTCAGTTAACATTTTGTATGTTACTCGACACGAGCTCACAATTGCACATGTCATGAATATTAAGCTTATCTAAATTAATTTCTAAAAATGTTCAGTTTAAAAAAAATTGAAAATAGCACAACTGAATTATTAACACTCACCAATTTTGTTTTTTAAATCTATACATTGTGATATGTGAGGAAACTGCAAAATCTTTCTCCATTTTTTACTCTTTCCTTTGTTACTATCTGCTCCACCTGCAAAAAGAAAAAGAAAAATAATAATAATAATAATTATTATACAAATTAGAAAGTCAACTTCACTACATATTTTATTTATGATTGCTATTACAATAAATGTTAATGATGTCATGAAAAATAAACTGAAGGGGAAAAAAGCAAAATTGCAACACTGAAGACTAGAAAAGTTTGCAAAATTACTTACAAGAAACTTTTGATTCAAACTTTTCAAATCAAACTTTTGATTCAAAAGAATGCTGTCATACTTTTTATTTTATATCACACTAATTTATTATATTGACAAACTTTGGATTCACAAGTATGACAAAATTCAATTGCTTTACACAAAAATTATTATTTACATGAACTGAGCCTCTTAATCTTATTCTGCATAATACACATCTTGCTAATGTGCTTATGTAGTAGACAAAGTAAACTCGTTGCAGAAAATAATAAAAAAATCACAAAAAAGAAATGGAAAATGTTGAAGTGATCTTTTTGTTTTGCAAAATAAAAGATCTTTGTCAAATGCAATTGTACACTGTATACTCCACTTTTAACAAACTCAATCTTAGCATTATCTTTCGTACGTTTTGTACTAACAAATATAAGAAACTTCCAATAATTGTAATTTCCTGATTATGTTCACCTTTTCCATTTATGAAAATACCAAAAGCACTTTAAAAAATTAAATAAACCATGCTCTGTTTTGCATTTCTACAATGAAACATCTACACTTCAGTCCAAACAAGGACCTACAAGACACTGGACAAATTTCTTTTCATTATTTACTAGTGATAAAAGGTAATTGGAAAAAAAGGACCCGGTAATTATAATGAAAAAAGAATTTTGACCTTCAAATCCATCAATTAAAGAAAAATTAAAAATATCACAAACAGATTAAACAGTGCTGAAGGCTAAAGAAATGTTTGACATTCATTAACAAGAAAGCACATTGATCACCAGTATTTATAATCTCTCAGAATCACAAATTATGAAAGAAATTCAATAACATTGGGCTTTAGGAAAAGTAACTTCATTGGTGGGAAATAGCAGTCCTCAATATTGAAACCTTAAGATCAAACAGTTTTAAACAGAAAAGGAATAGGCTAAATAAACGTGAATAATTCACAACACTTGTTTGCTTTCTCTCAACAAAGGTTTTTCTATTTTACTTTCTCAGAATACAAAAGTACATCAATTTTCAAAAAACATACACCAATGTATTTCAAGGTACAACTAATACATATTGGAGATAAAGCTAATAAATGGATTAGGTCAATTTCAAAATGTGAACTTCTTGTAAATAAAGTAAATTTGGACAGCGGTCTTGCATTTGAAACAAACATAAAAACATTTAAAATATTGAAATGATTGAAATTTGGATAATCTTAATCTTCTAATTTGCAATAAAAGATGTTTAACCTCTCTTAACACATATGTAAGAAAATGACCACAAAAAATCTCAATCTAACAATTAAGAATGCACGAGGCTTGGGATAAAAAATAACAAATTTGGAGAGTAAACAAAATTCACTCGAGGCACTTCAATCCCTTTGTAATAACGGAATGATGGCAACTTATGAGCATTAACTAAATGAAGAAGCAAATAAAAGCATTTTAATTTTTGTTTGAATACAAAAATATTAGTAACTGAAAGTAACTTTTAAGAAAGAAAAAAACAAAAAAATACAAGGACTTGATGCAACCTAAATTATAAATATTATAAAGTGCATTTAAAAGAAGAGCATATCTACATGTATTCACCTCTTACATACCAACACAGAATTGGCAAAATAATCAAGGAAAACAAAATATAAATCCTGTCAAGGTTAAACTGAAAAACTGCCAAAACTACTGGAATAGCAAAATTATTTCACTATCCTGCAATTCAATTAATTTCTGGGTTGCACATTTTCTATCAACCTTCTAATTGAAGAACACTCAGCAGTTCAATAGTTCCCTTAAAAAAAAGAAATATTTTATCCGAATTCAGAAACATCTTTCTACATTATCCTTTAACTATTACACAGTAAGGTTAGTTTCACAATATTAACAAAAATCTACAAAGAAAGCCTTTTCTTTCAGTTTAAATCGTGTTAATCTTTCATCGAATTCCTTTTCATATAAATATATTGATAGTTTTCGCCGATGATTATTGGTTCCTTATTCATAAGATAAAAATGTGTGGCACTGGTATCAATCATACGAATCGATCTTGGAATGCGTCGCATAATCTTTAAAATTCCATTGCGATCCAAATCAAACAAATAGTATAAATGAAAAGTGGGAGAAGTATCTGAGAATTGCAGAAACATCATTTGTTACGCTACGCAAACCATCTGCATGCTATCGTTTATACTCGACGTCAGGGGCTTACCCAACATGAATGTGAATGGTTATCAAAACATTCCAACCTACCTTCTCTCGCTTTTAAATATACTGTGTTCGCAACAATATTTTCTAATTCCATGAGTTCCAGTTTGCCTGTTTTCCCGATCCACGGGCCGATATCGACCCTGTCCCATCAAAATGTTTACTTCACTCCGAGCGGGGTGTGGTGGAGCGGATAAGATGGCGTCGGAAATTACAACTTGAAGCAGATATTATTCAAATACCGGAAATGTCACAAAGAGCGATGGCGTTTGTTTACGCCTAATGACCCTGTATGTTCTTTAACAAACTTGGGCCAATGTGACTTCACAATAGGCTCGAGATTGCTACCAATTTTCGTAAAAAGAGAAATCTGTATGCCGGTGAACGTTGTACTGTTGAACCTGCCCACAGCAGCTGTATTTCCTGCTACGGATGTTTCCCCCAAAAGCCTACCATCCGACACTTAACGGGCGCTGAGGTAACAATGCACATAACGTTGAATTACTGAACGTATGAAATTAAAAGATATGAAGAAGAGATGGCAAAGCGTGGCACTATGTCCGTACTTTTCATAACAGATGCCTGTCAACATTATAAGAATTCTCATCTTAATTTTCTAAAATTGTAAAATGCGGAATAACACATGTCGAAATTCTTCGGGGACAAATTGAACAATAATAAAGGAAAACGATCCTAGGAACCAAGAGGATCATAGGAACTCGGTAACAAACTACCTCCAATAGAATCATCATCTAGGAAGAGCTAGAGCGCAGATAGTACACTCGTCCAAATCGTCCTAGAATATCACCTAGCTTACGTGGAATAGTGAGTTGTAGAGATCCCTCGACCTCCATAAAATGTTTTCTAAAATTTATCTAATTTTTTGCTTATAGTTCATGTACTAAAGAACATGCGGCATTTTGTTTTATTATTTGTAAACATATATTTTTCGATAATAAATGAAGCTATATTTTCTTGAATAAAGAGTAAGTAGTGAATAGTATTTTTGAAATGCAAGTACTTAACGAAAGTTTGCCGAGGGTTATATTTCGGGTGAAACCTGTCCCGTTCAGCTAAGTAGCGAACACGTAATCATATTTTAGTCAGGTTTCAGTGTTGGTAGCACCACAATTGAATGTGGTGAGATTCGTGATGTGTGAATGGCGAAGAATGCTGTGATGGTTTGTATAATAATAAAATGTAAAGAAACAAATAATAATCTGTAGTGTTTTTACCTGGAAAACATTTCAGTTTAATTTTAAGTCGCCATGTCATTGAAGTTGTGTAGGTACTGAGACGTTACTAGCTTTTGTTTTTCAGTTGGTCTTTTCTGACACTAGACAAAATCTGGTTGCTCTGTGGATACTATTCGTTTTATTTAAAAGGGGGAACGTCTACTTGACTCGATCAATCATCAGATATCACGTACTCAGAACGTAGTAACCCAATTAAAACTGCATCTGTGAAACAAATGTCACACATTCTGATCATAATTTCCTCTCAGCAAAACACTTCACCGTGTCTCCATTTGAACTTTGCTGAAAACACTCGGTAGTGAGCTGGGAAGACACATGATTCGACTCCCTCGCAGTCTTGTGCCAAAAATCCACCCCTTTCAGCTTCCTTACTTTCTCCACCATCCACCCCCCATTTCGAACCCTCTTACCTCCTCTGAACCTGGATTCCGAAAATCCAAATCTACGGAAACAGCTTTTTTTTCCCCCCTCATCAATGAATCAAAACGGAGCAACTATTGGAATATTTTTAGATCTTTCAAAAGCTTTTGACGTCGTTGATCATAACATTTTACTTTCAAAATTACCTTCATATGGAGTCCGTGGTATTGCTCTAGATTGGCTATGTTCATACCTTAAACAACAATCTCAGAGAGTAGAAATACCTTACTGGAATAATGAAACTTCATGTACTCACCGTCCCGGTTCTTTGCCAATTGCACGTGGAGTCCCGCAAGGATCGATTTTAGGCCATATTCTCTTTCTATTATACGTAAACGATATGCTCTTAGCGATTCGAAACGGAAGAACAGTTCTCTTCGCGGATGATACAAATATTCTTTGCAATAAAGAAACCGTAAATAGTACAATATCAGATGTTGGAAATTGGTTCCGTAATAACAAATTAATAGTAAATGAAAAGAAAACTGTTTCAATGCAGTTTTCTATTTCAAATAAACAATTCTGTACTTCATTGAAAATGAACGGTGCGCCATTGCGTGATGTTAATGTAACAAACATTTTAGGTCTATCAATTCAGTCGCACCTCAAATGGAATGTCCACTTAAATGAATTGAACACAAAATTAAGTTCTTTATGTTACGCATTTAGAATTCTTTCAAATTCCTTCAGCCTTCATACTGCTCGTTGTGTATATTTTGCGAATATTCATTCCGGCCTGAGATATGGCATAATATTCTAGGGAGACACATCTTTTAGCTAACAGACTTTCAGATTACAAAAAGAATTGTACGAATAATAAGCAAATCCCACCCACGTGACTCTTGACTCTCTTTATTAATCTAAGAATTTTACCATTACCTTGTCTCCTGATTTACGAATCAGTAGTTTTGCCCAAAAAGACTTACTTAAGGGCGGGAATATATTTTCAGCAAATGCCGATGTTTGTGTATAACACGCGACGTAGTAATCACATTCATCAAGGGGGACGTATCAACAGCTCACTACAAAAATTCACATACAATTCATGTACATTACTCTACAACACTTCCAGATGACATTAAACGATTAAATTCGATAGAAAAGTTTAAATCCCAAGTAAAATCTTTTCTGCTGCATAACTGTTTTTATACAATTCGAGACTATACTGAGCATTGAAAAGAAAGTAACATTCATTTTAACAATGATAGTTAATGTAATTATTTACCATTTGGACCGTATAATTCTAAAGAACCTGTAACAAGTATTGTACTACAGCTTCTGGGTTGATGGCCCCCCATCTCGATCAGGTCGTCGTCGATCGATTCGTCCAGTTTCCCTGATCCTTTGAGCAAATGCTGAGATGGCCCATTGTTTTGCTTCTGGATATAAATGTAACATAATTATTTGTGCACGTCTTCTAAATTTCAGTGGGAAATATAGTTATTCAAATTATCGTTTTCCATATTGTCGCGGCAAAAAGTATTATTCTTTCATGGAGAACATGATAAGGTTTAAGGACACAAATTTATAAATAATTTTCCTTTGAAAATAGATTTTAATACATAGGAGCTAATATTTTGTCAACAAAACGCTCCCTTTTCTGTATTCAAAATTCGACTAGAATATGGTTTAGGATAGAGATCACATAATTATGAAAACGTGCACAGAATTCACTTCTCCCCATGGCTTGTCGCAGACAGTTTTTAACTGTTTTTGACGTAAATAAATAATAAATAAGTAAACAGTTAAACGTCATTTTCTTAAAAACAGCTCCAAATTTTTCAAAGAAAATTGCTATTTAGGACGAGATTTTACTCTTCTTTAATGTTCTTAAAATAATATTTCTGTTGTACTATTAGGAAACCGAAAAAATTAATAAAATGTCAAAAAAGTGTACTTTGGGCGGCGATAAATGGCAGCTGACAAGATAATGTGGCAAATCCGAATAAACCAGCCGAGAGCAAAGGAAATAGAAAATTAAACGGGATAGAAAACTAATACACATGCCCCAATTATAATTATTACTATTATTATTATTATTACTATTATTATTATTACTATTATTATTATTATTACTATTATTATTACTATTATTATTATTATTATTATTCCTCTATTCACGACTAAAGATGTTATGTGTCAGCTGAATATAAAATCTACTCCAGGTTGCAACCAGCTACCTAAGGAGTAGATCTAGGGACTGTCATGTCGGTGCCTCTACAATACTTTGCGCAAAATGTGGGCTGTTCCAAATAAAGCTATTTCTTGCCCTTCCCAGTCTTTTGGATTACCTGGGAGTTTAGACAAGTTCTTACTCAAATTTTGCGGAGCTCCGATAACTATCGGTACGACCTGTGCTTTTACGCCCCACATTCGGCTCATCTCGATTTCCAAACTCTTGTATTTAAGACGTTTCTCTCCCTCCTTGGTAACGACGTTTTGATCGCAAGGTACAGCAACATCGACAAGTAAACACGATTTTTTCGCCAAATCCCGGATGACTATATCCGGTTTGTTTGCCGCTATCGTGCGATCAGTTTGAATTTGTTGAATACAATATCGTACACAATTCAACAGACGTCACCGGTTTCGGTGAGTGTTCGTACCACTTGGGGCATGTGTTTGGAACTTCGAGGGCGGTACAGATCTGCCAGTGGAGGTAGCTCTACACACCCTGTCGTGTCTTTTCAAGAATTCGGTCTTTGCTAGGATTGGACAAGCTGAGACAATGTGATCAATGGTTTCTACTTGCTCCAGGCAAATGCGGCATTTATCGTCTTGGGAAATTTTGAGAACCGCTTTATCATAATGTCGTGTTCTCAAGGCCTGATCTTGAGCAGCTACTAGAACTGCTTCCGATTCTGGCTTCATTCTACCCCTTTTAAGCCACATAAATGATTGATCTTTATTGATCTGCACCTTGTCCATTCGTTTCAAATATTGTCCATGGAGTGGTTTGTCTCTCCACGATTTCTTTAACATTTTTTGTGTCACACATTTCATGTTTAGCAGCATCAGAAGTTCAGTGTCTGTGTTATTCGACGTGTCTTGCCTAGTTTTCTTCGCAATGCTTCTTGCTACACTAACAATGCCTCTGTTTCCCATTCTTCGGTCATATTTCATGACCTTCCTCTTTAGAGGGTCATCTTGATGGCTGACTACATATTTCCCCAACCCGTCAATTGCGTTGTGCCAGGAGGCTTCAATTTGTCTGAGGCCTCTTCCTCCTTCCTTACGTGACACAAAGTCTATGTACCTCAGCTCGAGGGTGGGAAACATGATGCATTGTTAGCAGTTTTCTGCTTTTTCAATCCATGGTGCGGATTTCTTGCTCTGTCCAGCCCACTAGTCCAAAAGTGTATTCGGATACAGGTACCGCCAAACCACCTATTGCAGATATTTTATTCCTGGAATTTAGAGCGGACTGCAGGACCAGTCTCACTCTCCTATAATACTCCCTGAGAATTCTCTTTCATTGTCGAGATGGTTTCACATTCTTCAATGCACAAATATTCGTAAGTTTTACCTGGCTCAAGATCTTGAATCACAGTGTGCGTATCAATTTCAATGTTCTCAGATGTTGTCAGTTTCCCTCTTTTTACATTGATTTTTGCACACTTATCAAGACCAAGTTTCATGCAGATGTCATTACTAAAATCATTGATGACAGACAGCATTTGGGAGAGAATCGCTTCGTTCTTAGCAAACACTTTCAGATCATCCATGTAAAACAAATGTGATATTGACCTTTCATCACCATGGAGCTTATAACCAAAGTCAGCTTGCGACAACTGTCTAGATAGTGGGATCAAACTAATGCAAAACAGCAGAGGGGATAGCGAATCTCCTTGAAAAATACCCCTGTTAATCTGAATACTTCTGGTTTCTACTGCTTCCTTTCCGCTGTGTATTAGTAACCTGGTACTCCACGACGTCATACTAGCCTTGCAAAATTCAGTAAGTCTAGGATGAAATCGATAAATCTCCAGGGTCTTCAAAATCCAATCGTGTGGTACACTATCAAAGGACTTTTGGTAGTCAATCCAAGCCATGCTCAAATTACGTTTTCGTTTCTTTACATCATTCAAAATGACTTTATTCAGTAGCAAGATTTCGTTACAGTCATACGAGCCTTTACGACTTCCTTTTTGTTCAGATGGCATCAGATGATTCTTATCTAGATGTCTGTACATTTTGTCAGCAATGGCTGCAGTTATAACTTTGTACAGTACTGGCAGACAAGTAATTGGCCTGTAGTTCTTCGCCAAAGAGTTGTTTCCGGCTTTGGGTAGTAAATACGTGAGGCCGCGTGTGAGCCATTCCGGGAGTTCCTTTGGGTTTTCTAAAATTTTATTAACAGCCTTTGCTAGATGAGAATGTATTGCTGTTAATTTCTTAATCCAATAAACCTGGATCTTATCAATCCCGGGGGACTTCCAGTTTCCCATGTACTTAATTGCTCGGAAGAGGTCCTCTTCCGGGAATTGGTGAACATCTTCCAGTGTTTCCACAAGTTCATCGGCAGCATCAACTTCAGATTGAAGCCAAGATGCGTTTTTGTTGTCGGATCTACTCTCCTCCCAGATTCCTGCCCAAAATACTTCGACGTCATCTTTTGAAGGAGTGACAGCTTTGCCATTCGGTTTTTGAGTCAGATTGCGATAGAATCTCTTTGCGTCTGTTTCAAGCAACCGGTTTTGTGTACGGAAATCTATTCTACGTTTGTAACGTCTAATTCCTTGAGCCCATGCTTGAATTTTCTCTTTTAGCTTCTCAACTACCAGTAGCCTGCTGGTGTCATTTTCAATTCGGTATTTTTGTTCAACATTAAATATCTTTCGTTGAACTTTAGTGGTGTGCGTTGATTTAGAAGATGCCTCGGCTACGAGTGATATTTCACGCCGTTTCATAATTCTCTTCGTCCATGGGGGTACTGGGCTGTTGACTCTGTTTTGCTGTCGGCCGTCGGTGTTCTTGACTGGCCCCAGAATTATCTAAGATACGAGATATCCAGTTGCATACACGATGTGATTGATATCAGTAATATCTAGATCTCTGCCTGGAGTCTGTACCACCTCAATTAAGACAGAATTTGCTGTCTCTATCACTCTCTTAGCTTTGGCATTTTCGTATATTCTCCTCAACGGTGAACGAGATTCAAATGGAAGTTGACGAACTCTATCTATCTCGCGACGGAAGAGATTGCGCATCATATCCTTCTCGTGTAATTCATTGCCAGATGAATTTTCACCACTGATGTGTGGAAAATGATGAACCTTCTACAGGACCATCGCTTTCAAGTTCAACATTTTCATCATGTGGGTAGTTAGATCGAAGAACATACTCCGCATTTCTCTGAATGCCAGCAAGTTGTTCAGCTGAAAATTTTCCACTGCTGAATATGTATTGAAGTTGACTGGCAAGCTCCTTTGCGTCTAGGGTAGGTCTCATATCTGGGTTCCGCTCTCTCCATACCTTGAAAACTTCTATTTCTGAGCCCTCATTTTTCGCTTTGGCATAGTAAAAGCACCACATCACCTCCTTTAATTCATCCCGGGTCCATCTCTGACGATGGCTTCGAGCTACTGCCGGCTCTGGGTCCCTGGGACTAACATCCGTGGGATGGCTAGAAGTGTACAAGGTGACATTAGCTCGGTTTCTGAGCAGGTATGGGACATTGGTAGAACGAGGCACGTTAAGATTCATTGCATTTCTTGTTCTATCCATATTTCGCATAGGTTTTAAGTGAAGATTCGCAGGACGCAAGTTCGAGTTCACAGATCACACTTAACCCTCGGGTTGTTTCCTGCCATCCGTTACTGCGACCCACAGTGGCCTCGGGGCATCCCCCCGCAGGGCCCAGCAAGGGGTCCCTCCGATCGCCAGTCGGCATTACTAAACCCTACGGGATATTCACTGACTGCTGAAGGCAGCCTACTTCGCTGGCTAATGTAAGGTTCGGCCTCCACTCTAATCAGTGGCCTGGTGTGCCAACCCAGTTTCTCTCCGACAACAGGAAGTCCAAAGGTTCATGACCCTTTCCTCTCTACTTACTTCCCACTCTCCTCAAAATGGAGTACTTCTTCGTCTGACCCCTCACCTTCAACCCATTCAGAGGGAGGCCCTACCGGTAGCTAGGCTACCACTGACATAGCTTTAAGGCTCATGGGAGTGCTCAAGCTCCACCACCAACTGCAAGGTCATGTACTCCCTAGGTGGAGTTGTTGTTGTTATTATTATTATTATTATTAATTTTATTATTATTATTATTATTATTATTATTACAAGCTTATATATCCCTTAGTAGGGCAAAGGCCTCCTGCTTAGGGCAGGGGGTTTTCACATCACCTGAACGGATCTTCAGGTGACGGTGATTGATCGTCTAGCTTCAATGATATTTACCAATACACTTAGAACATCTATTAAACCTAGTTAAGTGTTATGTATCTTTTCCACCATTCACAGTCCCTGTTCACCAATACTCATAGAAAATTATTGCTTTGTACACGCATGGATTTGTCACTACTCACTAGCACATGTGAAATCTCTATCAGGTAAGTAAGTGTTCTTAGTCTTGTCCACTGTTGACGGTCCTTCGCCCCAATACATACAGAACGTCGTAGTTTAGAACACACGTTGTTCATCACTGTTCGCCAATGCTCATACAACGTCTATTAAGTAACATAATAATTACAGAATAGCAATATATCCACTTCTGGGATGATATTTAAAAAATTATGAGTTATGGTAGGATATAAAAGAAAAGAAAATGTACGTGATCGCCTTCTACAATAACTGTGAAATTTTTGAGCATATTTGCCAATTTATAGCAAAAGAAGAAAATTAAGCAAGTAAAGAAGTGCCGATCTACTAAAGTGACTACAAACTAAATAACAAAGGAATGTTTTAACATTTTATCATTTGTCAACCCTGAAGTTTTATTTTCCATTTAGAGTTGTCAATGTTCATCGTTTGCGAATGATAGGAAGATAAAAGGTACTAAAATCGAACCCTGCGGGACTCCTTTGCAATTGGCATTAAATCGGAAAAGTCCCTTCAGTCCAGTACAGTAATTCCTACCAAATACTACAAAGGCTATAGTATAGTATTTGTATATCTCTATAGTATTTGTTTCTACTCTCTTGAAATCGTTATTTAAGGTACGAACGCAACCATTCTAGAGCACTACTACTCCATAAGGAGGTAATTTTGAAAGTAAAACATTATGATCAATGACGTCAAATGCTTTTGAGAGATCTAAAAATATTTCAACTGTCGCTATATGTCGCTTCATTTCGATCCGTTGATGAAGCGACAAATGGCTGTTTTCTAAGATTTTGATTTTATATGTTGGCAATCCAAAAACGCTGCATATTTACTGGGAAAGTTTTCCATTCGTACGTAAAAAAGTCTAAGGTTTTTTTGAAAGCTGACAAGTGAAACCGACCTTTAATTTTCGGCAGTCAAATACAGTTACCAATTCTTTCCCATCTACAAAACAAACTACTACGACTTAATCACAACTGGACCAATATTTGCAGCACAGCATTACACAGATAAATAATTTCACACAAGATTGCCTTCATTACTTTGAAGAGAATTCTTAACTTTTAAATGATTATACTACAATAATCGATTAAACCTTTCTAAGAAAAAGAAGCCAATAAATTAAACACTTGATGATACGCCATACATATATATAGTCATAGAAACGCGAACAAATTAGGTTGCAGACCTATAGTCTTATATCATTTACATATTAGTCTGGAACACTCTAGAAAGGAATGTTTCTCCGACTAAACTTTTAAAGCAAATACTACAAGAACATAAATTCGTCAATCAAGAACTGCATTCTTCTACGCCCTTTGCTCTTTGTACTTCTGCAATAACATTGAAATGCGAATACTGCAGTAACATACGAGTATTATAGTATATACGGACACACAGTACAGCAGTTCATTACATATACAGTTCAATACTAAAAACGTTGCTGATCCATAACGCAACACGTGAATAACAAATACTGAATGGTAGACGGCTTCTTCCTTAAAGCCTTGCTGACGCGTGCCGTAAGCAGTGATTTACTGAATACGACAATTCAGTCGCTACACGCAATATGAGTATAGGCGGAATAATGAAAACATATTTACATTTTGCAGTCAAAATCGACGCTCTTTCATAATTTCTGGAATTTTCCTCAAGTTGATTTATTTATTTTACGACAAAAAAACGTAAAAAACTGTGTGTGACTTGCTACAGGAGAAGTGTATTCTGTGCACGTTTTCTTAATTTTGGGATCCCCACCCTAAACCATATACAAGATGAATTCTGAATACAGAAAGAAATGAGCGTTTCTGGTAAGAATTGATAACAAAATATTCGCTCCGATGTAATAAAATCTATATTCAAAGCAAATTAGCTATAAATTTGGGTTCTTATCCTTCACCATGTCTTTCGTGAAATAATACACTTATGCTGCGACAACGTGTGTAACGATATTATGAATAACTTTATTTCCCACTGAGCTCTAGAAGACGAGCACAAATAATGAAGTTACATTTATATCCAGAAGCAAAACATGGAACGTCTCAGCATTTGCTCAAGGGATCAGGGAAACTGGACGAAAAATCTGATCGAGATGGGGTTCCTTGGTATCTAAATAAACCTTAGACATCTCTCTCATGGCCGGAGGCTTCATAGTTTTCTTTCAATTTCTGCGCGCATTGGAAATTAGAAATACACATAAAACATTCAAATAATTACATTTTGTAGCCCAAAACTGTTATATTCCCCCTCCCAAGTATATATTTTATTAGGTATAATTAAGATACACCCTGTGTACAAAAAAGTACTTTGTTTCAAACATTGCAGTTTGCTTGTTATGGACCTTGTGGTGAGAAAGGCCTGTTACCCCGACGCCAAGTTTTGAAACATGTTGTGAGCTACGAACTATCAGCGGAAACAGCAGCAAATGATAAAGAACGGAAATGACGTATCTTTCTCGTGTACAGTGAGAATGAAATGATTAAATTGAACATTATTGATTGAAATGATTAATGAACATTATTTTATTTTTTACTTTTCATTCGGCAATTCATTTTCCCTGAAGGGAAATGAATTCTTCTTTTGTTCAAATTCCACTTCCAGTCCATTTCGTGCTACTCTCTAAATCTGAAACCTGGTGTTACATTGCCACTCATTGTCATCGAGCAGTCGGGTCAGCCATGCGAACGGCTGCAGCAAAAACTGTTTTTTATTATTTTAATTGAGTATAAGTAGCCGTTCTTTTCTCCAACATTAATTTTCTGAAAATGGAGACCCATGGGACGGGGCACTTGGTAACATACTCTGTTGAAGATGTGGTAGTTTAATACATTTTTCACATTTATCACTCATTTATCATTAAATCACTTTTATAGAGTTGTATATTTATGTAAGAATTTTTCATCTCATAATATAAAATAAAAATTCCATGATTGTAGTACGAACAATTTCTCGAGTTCAAACAATTCATGAGCGCGTGCAAACAATTTCGTTTTCCCTCTAGCACATTCATACGTTGCTTCGCTGCGTGCCGTGTTCTTAAAAATGGTCCCTGAATAAGCGTAAAATAATAGCACGCTTGGTGGTATTTCTGGTTCGTCTTGGTCCACATTAGCAGCGTTGCGGCTGTTGAATTGTCGTTTTCTTCAATTTAACACGTTGAGTATGTGATTAATATTTGCAGAGTATTTATTACTTTGTTTTTAAATAAACACTGGCGTGTTATTTGATCATTTTACACTTAAATTCATTTTTACGACCGTATTACGACTGGCCAGAAGTCGCGGCCCTACTGTACCAAGGTTTCAAAGCGAGAAATTTTAATGATTCTCATAGTTACGCGAACACAGAACACATTACACAATACAGAACAAACAGTATTATTATTATTATTATTATTATTATTATTATTATTATTATTATTACTATTCCTCTAAATCACGACTAAAGATGTTATGTGTCGGCTGAATATAAAATCTATTCCAGGTTGCAACCAGCTACCTAAGGAGTAGATCTAGGGACTGTCGGTGCCTCTACAATACTTTGCGCAAAATGTGGGCTGTTCCAAATAAAGCGATTTCTTGCCCTTCCCAGTCTTTTGAATTACCTGGGAGTTTAGACAAGTTCTTACACAAATTTTGCGGAACAAATCCCAGAGCTCCGATAACTATCGGGACGACCTGTGCTTTTACGCCCCATATTCGGCTCATCTCGATTTCCAAACTCTTGTATTTAAGACGTTTCTCTCCCTCCTTGGTAACGACGTTTTGATCGCAAGGTACAGCAACATCGACAAGCAAACACGATTTGTTCTCCAAATCCCGGATGACTATATCCGGTTTGTTTACCGCTATCGTGCGATCAGTTTGAATTTGTTGGTCGTACAATATCGTACACAATCCAACAGACGTCACCGGTTTCGGTGAGTGTTCGTACCCCTTGGGGCATGTGTTTGGAACTTCGAGGGCGGTACAGATCTGCCAGTGGAGGTAGCTACACACCCTGTCGTGTCTTTTCAAGAATTCGGTCTTTGCTAGGATTGGACAAGCTGAGACAATGTGATCAATGGTTTCTACTTGCTCCAGGCAAATGCGGCATTTATCATCTTGGGAAATTTTGAGAACCGCTTTATCATAATGTCGTGTTCTCAAGGCCTGATCTTGAGCAGCTACTAGAACTGCTTCCGATTCTGGCTTCATTCTACCCCTTTTAAGCCACATAAATGATTGATCTTTATTGATCTGCACCTTGTCCATTCGTTTCAAATATTGTCCATGGAGTGGTTTGTCTCTCCACGATTTCTTTAACATTTTTTGTGTCTCAAATTTCATGTTAAGTAGCATCAGAAGTTCAGTGTCTCTGTCATTCTGGGAGTCTTGCATAGTCTTGTTCGCAATGCTTCTTGCTACACTTACAATGCCTCTGTTTCCCATTCTTCATGGTCAGATTTCATGACCTGCCTCATTAGTGGGTCATCTTGATGGCTCACTACATACTTTCCCATCCCGGTTATTGCATTGTGCCAGGAGGCTTCAATTTGTCTGAGGCCTCTTCCTCCTTCCTTACGTGACACATAAAGTCTATGTACTGTCACGCCGCGCGGGCCCTCGCGTGTGACGTCGGGGCTCGATCGGGCGATCGAGATCCCCCCCTTTCTTTCACTCACCTGGGTAGTTGCCGGGCTAACTCAGGAGCAGTGATTCTCTACGAGAAATGGGGGCCTATGGATGGACGCTACTTGGTTGCCAAAATGAAATTCATTGAGTTTTAAAAAAAATAAAAATTTAATGAGCTAAAATAAAAGAAATATAAAATAAATCCTATTACTAATAACCCTTCCCTCTTAAACCCAAAGACATCCCTCCCCTCTTTCTTATTTATCCAGCAACTCCCAAAAAACAGCTTGAATTTACCCCCCCCCCTTTCCCAGATTTCCCTTTTACTTAAATAACTTTCTTACTTACTAGAAGACAATACAATTAAGATACAATTTACAGAGGAAGAAGCAAAATACAATTTAGGAAGTTTTTCTTTTTTTTAAAAAAGCCACAGCGCGGTTCGCTTATGATGGGGCACAGGTCTGTAATCCGGGCCATTCACAAGAGTCTAGGGGACAACAGATCGTGTTTTGGGAGACTTCGTAGGGTCGATGCCCGACCTTCGGGGGACGTCACCAGAGCTCCTTCTTCTTCGGCGGTGAAAACCGTGCCAGCAGTGGGTCACAGCTGACGAGGCAGGGTCCTCGCCGGGGGGCGGGAGGCAAGCACTCGTACTCGAAGCCGGCGAGGTGAAGTGGACGGAGACTCCAGTACGAAATATAGCTCTGCGGCGGCCGCGGGCGTAGTGGCGCAAGCCGAAATGAATATTTTTGATTCGCGCGCGGCACAAGATTGCTCCGCACAAGCAGCGACTGTCTCTTTCAGGCGACCGAACGAGATTGCTTTGCGCCAAACGAAAGTAACGGCGCACTAGCCACAATAATAGTCCTTTAATAATTCAAAGCCCCACACCCGTGATAGCGAACATCCGTCAGGAGCAATTCCGCGTTCCGCATCACACACAGCGCACCAAAAAATTATAACAATTCTGTCTCCCACACTGCGGAGGTGTCTACGCCAGCGGCGTTTGCTCCCCGAACGACGCACCGCCGAGGTGCGCGTTCCTCGCTCCTCCCCGAACCCTCTCTCAAGACCGTCTCCCCCCTTCTTTTTTATTTTCACTTGATCACTTCTCGTGAAGCCTCTGTAACCCCCTCTCCTTACTCCTTCGTCGAAAATTCTGGAATGATTTCGGTTTAAATTTTGAAAGGTTCCTCTCTATTGGCAAAAGGCTACTGCGTCTTAGGTTAATTTCGACCAATGTCCGAAAGCGTTTTCTGACCGTAGTCGATGGAAAAATTTCGCTCAACCCTCTCACTCTAACGTCGGGTGGGGCCGCGGGTCGCCTGGGGGGTGGCGGCGCCAGAAGGACGCCGGTCGGGTCATAATTCTTGTACCCGCTGGCCCTGCCGGACAAGGGGCGCGAGGGACCTCTGCCTGCACGTGTGCATCGCGATTCGGCCCGACCGAGCGCGCACAAAGAAAGAGGTTCTGGGTAGGCCCGCGACAGGCTACTACGACGTATGTTTTAAATGAATTTTCCTATCAAATATTCGATATCGTCACAGTACATCAGCTCGGGGGTGGGCAACGTGATGCATTGTAAGCAGTTTTCTGGTTTTTCGATCCACGATGCGAATTTCCTGCTCAGTCCAGTCTACTAGTCCGAAACTGTATTCGGCTACAGGCACCGCCAAACTACCTATTGCTGATATTTTATTCCTTGAGTTTAGAGCGGACTGCAGGACAAGTCTCACTCTTCTATAATACTCCCTGAGAATTCTCTCTTTCATTGTGTCGTTCGAGATGGTCTCACATTCTTCAATGCCCAGATATTTGTACGTTTTACCTGGCTCAAGATCTTGAATTACAGAGTGCGTATCAATTTCAATGTTCTCAGATGTTTAAGTTTCCCCCTTTTTAAATCGATTTTTGCACACTTATCAAGATCAAACTTCATGCAGATGTCATTGCTACAATCATTGATGACAGACAGCATTTGGGAGAGAATCGCTTCATTCTTAGCAAACACTTTCAGATCATCCATGTAAAATAAATGTGATACAGGCCTTTCGTCACCATGGAGCTTGTAACCAAAGTCAGTGTGCGACAGCTGTCTCGATAGAGGAATCAAACTAATGCAAAACAGCAGAGGGGATAGTGAATCATGTGAAATGAACGACACAATGAAAAATCCTTGAAAAAATCCCCTGTTAATCTGAATACTTCTTGTTTCTACTACTCCCTTTCCGCTGTGTATTAGTAACCTGGTGCTCCACGACTTGATACTAGCCTTGCAAAACTCAACAAGTCTAGGATGAAATCGATAAATCTCCAGGGTCTTCAAAATCCAATCGTATGGTACACTATCAAAGGTCTTCTGGTAGTCAATCCAAGCCATGCTCAAATTACGTTTTCGTTTCTGTACATCATTCAAAATTATTTTATTCAGAAGCAAGATTTCCTTACAGCCATAGGAACCTTTACGACATCCTTGCTTTTCAACTGGCAACAGATGGTTCTTCTCTAGGTGCCTATACATTTTGTCAGCTATGGCTGCAGTTATAAGTTGGTACATTACTGGCAGGCAAGTAATTGGCCTGTAGTTCTTTGCCAAAGAGCTGTCTCCTCCTTTGGGTAATAATTATATTATTATTATTATTATTTCTGGCGAGGCTCAGGCCGTAAGGCCTGCTCTTCTACCTAACTATTGTGCATCCAAACATTTGATTGCAGTACGGTGCCTTATGGAGTATTGCCCTCTCTTTCTATCCAATACAATTTTACATAAGACTCTCTCTTTCTACCGCAAGCTGTGATGCCGATTCAGGAGGCTCGGGGTTATTCGACACGTCCATTTTGTTTCACGCGCAAATACTTAACAAGTTCATTCAACGATAGCTTCAGTTGTGTTAATCTTAGACAATTGAGTTTTTTACCAGTTATTCCCAGAACTCTTATGTGATGGTTATTTTGTAATTTAGTTTTATGGTTTAATTTCCATTAAATTAATTATAAATGATAGACAAATGCTTATTTCTACATTTTGACGTTCTTAAATTTTCACTATGCGAGAAACTTTTTTATTATTGCAGAAAAGCACAAACACCCAGCGGATGAAATGACAAGGGAAGTCCAAATTTTGATATGAGACCAACCACATTTCTGTATGAATCATGGTTCTTGAGTTACACGGTAATAAAAACAATATTTCGTTCGATCCGAACAAACATTTCATGTCGTTAAGTGATCTTAAATACTTCTCAGCGATTCTCAACAGGCGATGTGAAAGGAAAAATAGAGTATTTATTTTTGAATTTCACTTATTAAAAACAGTGAAATGCATTTAAACATATATAAAAATGAATTACAAATTTTACAGTTAATAATATTAATGCCAAAGACATTCAACCAGTAGTTGTCGTAAAATGTGCTTTCAAATGCAAATAGGTGACGAATTATTAGCTGGGTGTTCGAAAAGAATATTATGCATTGTCCGCACAAACCCTTGCAGTATTTGATACCATCCATGTCATCTCACCTTTGTGAATGAATTTTCTCTTTATTTTACATAAAAAAGTGGATGTATTGGACGTATAAAATGACTTGGGACTAAAAATTAGCAATATTGACCTTGATATCGATGTCATTCGCGCAAAACAATTCAAGCCTCGTCAGTATGTGATGAATTAACAATGTTCCAACTGGATTTGGACTTGTTTTGCTATTGATATTTCAGTTTTAACTCTCATTTAAAGGCCTGTTTTTTAAATAATAATTCTAATAAAAATAATACATCTTTTTTTATCAAAAATCTTTAATTTTTAATATTAAACCATGTATTTAACATGTTTTGAAATTATTTCCGTTCAAGTGGTATTCAAGGTGCTGAACAAGCTGACAAAATTTCATGTCAATCCAAGTATTAAGCACGGCGAGTGTTGCGTATAAGCGCCGCTGAGAAGTGACAACGCTGTTCTCCATAAGCTCTGTACTGCAATCAAATGCTTGGACGCTCTATAGTATTGGCAAAGATTTTTTTTTTCGTTCTCCTCCCCTCCTCCTTTTTCCACTCTTCCACACTTCTTCATTGCCACTCCTTCCCAACTCCTTCTTCTTCCAACTTCTCCAACTCCTTGACTTTTTCTCCTCCATCTAATCTTTCTTCTCTTCCTTTTCTTTCATCCTTCTCCTCCTACTTCTCGGTTTCCCCGGCTAATATTAATCTGGCATTACATCTGGGATCGCTGCAACACGGAGCGTATTACTCGTAACGCATGAACACCAAGCGGGTTGCATCAAGCAGGAGGGACAACGATTCAATGTACTTGGTTTCGTCAGCGTGGATAACAATTCGAACGCGCGTCCTGGACTCGTGCTTGGACAACTGTCTCGAATCCTACGTTGAGCACGATTGCTCATCTTCCTGGCGAGAGAATTGTAAAAATATTATTCTGCTACAGATGACCTAGTAAATATTTCTGGTGAGTGCCAAAAACCGTTCGGACAATCCCATAATACGTACGTACATACATATTACTCCCTATGCACGTGTGTATATACGGAGTAATACGCTTAGGGAAAGTTATGTAATGCTGTGCGAAAAAACGGCGAATTTTCGGCAGCAAAAAATTCATTGCCGGGCCCTGATAACGAAAATGTGGATAAAACCAGTTGCTAAATTAAGAAGAAAAAAATCCCCTAACACGTGGTGTTGCCAGAATCCCTTTTTTATAACTCTTTGATATCGCAAAAACCAATTGAAAGTACAAAGTAAGGTCTTTCATTAAGGTTATGTACATTTTTTTAAACATTTTATTAATTTTTGCGTAATATTGTGTGCAATATAGCAATTAAAAAAATACATAAACAAGATTTTCTCAAAAACGGCTCCAAATTTTTTCATTAAATTTTCGGAATGGTTAGTACTAAATGTACTCTGTGAGATGACATAAACGCCATATTGCTCTATTTTTTTCAAAATTTACAAAAATATAATTTTTTGACTTGATTTTTGAGGTCGTTAATATTTACATTAGCTGCCATTTTTTCACATTATATTTATGAGTATACGTGTTCCAAACAATGTCAAGTAAATTTTCTCGAAAACCCAACCGTTTTCTTTGAAAACTAGTTCAAAATTCCGCATTTTCAGAAACGCTCAAATGACTTGTTTTTCAAAAATGGGTCCAACGTTTTTCTTCAAACGTTTCGAACGGATAGTGCTAATTGCACTCTTTAATATGACGTAAAGTTCATTATGGGGTATTTTTTGTTTTTTCAAAAATTACACTAATGTAATTTTTTGAATGATTTCTCACACCGTTAATTTGCATCTTTTCTACAATTTGTAAACACTGTTTACAAATTGTGTTTACACATTTGTGTTTTATATTTGTGAGTTAATGTGGTTTAAGGTGGTTAGAGCGAGATATTCCCTAGTAGACAGAGATTCCATATTACGTTCAAAAGTATTTATTTGCGAGGTATGTGGGTATTGTAAGATTTACATAAACAAAATAGGGACTCTTATGCTGAGTTTTATTTAATTATAAGAATGAATTTTGTTTCATAGATGGAAAATAAAAATATTTTAATACCACATAAAGACTACCGTTGACTAGTTCCTTAACTAGTACCAACCATGGCCGAGGAATGAAAAATTGAGACATAAGATTGAATGTAAAAAAGCACTATTACACAATTAGTACGAGTAAAATCATAAAAAGAAACATTACAGACATATATCTGCATATTTTTGTACAGTGACCGCTAACAATGGCAAAAATTTCCACGTTTGAGAAGAGCGAAAAGTCTTTGGTAAATTCGGCAATACTGTAATGTTTTTGAGATTGGCATGTCGGCTCAAGGCTCATGTTGCTTCAGTTTCGTTGTTTTTAATGACTAAATACTGTTTGTTGCCTGGTCTACACGTGGTAAATATCTGTATCTGAGCGAATTGGCGGAGGATTTGTTTCCAAAGAGGAATTTGAGAAGACGAAATAATTACAATATCACGAGAACAGTGTTTTAATAAAAAAAATTCAAGTATTTTTTCAATGTTTGTTTCTCTCTAATTTTTATTTCTTGAATTACCTGTGCTAATGCTCGGATAAACCTTAAGATTATTCTATTATTTAACAACAATATCAGTAGTTTGGTTCTCAGCAATATTATATAAAGCTTTATATTGTAATTTGACAGAAATCCTAATGCTCCTTATTATCCTTCTTATGCCAATAACAAAATGTGTGTTTTTCTGTTATTCCCCTATTTTATGTTTAGGTATGCTTAGGTAATTAAACTGCATGGCCAAATTTTACGTTTCAATAGTTTTGATTGAAATTTTAAAACTTTTTGCAATTGAAATATGCCATGTTCCATATTATTTACAGCGGTGGGATTAGGTAATTCATAGAAGCTATTTCTGGTTGCAATGTTTTCAGAATAATTTTATATCATGTTATGATATTGATTTAGATGACGATTATTGTGTAAAGTACAAATCAAACTAAAGCTGATAAAATGAAATTACTGCTTCATATAATTCTAAGAGCTGTATTATTTAGACAATCAATAATAAAATTATAACATTGTTTGAGATGAAAATCTTCAAAAGAGATTTCCAAGTGGCATGGTCATTTGTGCTCGTTTGTCTTGATGTTGCACTCAAAATAAAAAGAGGTTTAAGTGTTTTGGAAAAAAGTCATGAGACTGTTCAGGAAAAGAAAACAATTAGATAAAATAAAGTGCTGTAGAGAAAAGGGGTTTCTATTAAAAAACGAATATTACCAAAGACTGAATTTATCATTTCAATTTCAATTACATTTGCCCATGGATATGATTTAGATACTGTAGGCCTTCAAGTGCCAACTATATTGGGCACTCCTTCAGAAAAATATTTGAATAATTAAAAATCTTTAATTATGATAGATAATTGATAATGGCTTAAATTTTTAAGGACTATGTTAAACACATAAACAATAAATTAACAAAGAAATTTAATTTATTATACAAACTAAGAAAAATTATTTCAATGAAAGGAAAGGAGTTATTATTTAAATTAATTTTGGTACCCCATATTAAGTACTATTCTACAGTTCTTACTACGGCAAATAAAAAGGAAATAGCAAGTTTATAATGAAACCACAATTGAGGAATGAAAGCAATATTGAATAAAGGGCATAGTGAAAATATTAGTTCAATGTTAAGAGAGTTGGGCTATTTGTTGGTGGAAAGGGGGATTAAAAGAGATGTTAACATTTATATACAGATTAGAAAATAAATTGTCCCCGAAATATTTGGTAAGAAAAGCCTCAGATGTACATAATAATTTAATGAGACAAGCAAATAGTGGGTTTATGGATACATACCGTACATACCAATTGTAAGGAAATAATTATTGCACTATTCAATAGTGCTAATGAACAATTATTGTGTGTTAAAATTGTATTGTATTGTATATGTCATTAGTCTTGGGCTATTTATCAATCAATCAATAAATAAATACTTGTACAAATACAGATGAAAATTAAGAAATTGCTTACAAAGTAGAAATTGCTTTTTAAATTTCTAAATTACAAATACAAGTTTAGTTTCTTATTGTTCCATTCAATTTATTTTTAAAATCAAGCATTGTAGTTTGGTAAACTATTTGATTGATGATTATTATTCAGATAAAAATATTTTATGAAGAGTTTAATATTTATTTTAAAAAATCCGGGTACAAGGACGGGAGTCCCAAGCCTTTTTATTTTACTAGTAGCAAAATTCAGCTCTACATTTACTGCATCAACCTTCAATGGTTGAAATTAGCACCAGCAAAAAAAAGCATTTTATCACTGCAACACATTTGATGCCATTACAAAGTCTATTTCTAATGCCTTTCTGAATTGAATGCCCACCCAGTAGCTCTTCTGATTGATCTACGCTAAAGATTGCTGCTTAGAGTTCTGTGTAAGGTATCTTGCAATTATGGTGTAGAAGGCAATGACAATCCATTGTGTATCTTGCATAATAAAAAATGGAATATGAACCTTTTGGATCTTGTGATTGCGCCCAGAAGACTGAGGAATGTAAGAACTCTACTAGAAGACTTGTCACTCGATTTGAATGAAGCGCGCGGCGCGCACAGTATTGCCGAGTTGTGCGTCAGCGTTCCCGACACTAGAAAGCGCGCGAACGCCTCCCCGTGGACTGATTTAGGTTTATAATTTTGCAAAATTCTCCCATTTGAGACGGTAGATGCCTTTCAAATTGCGCATATTGATTCTTCGAAATGCTAGCGACCTAAAGAAGAGTTTTTAAAAACATTTTCAACAGTTAATTTTTTCACTATTTTAAAATTTCAGGTCAGATCTGTCAGGCCACCATAAGAGTCCGTGTTAAAACAAACTTTACGGTCTCGTTACGCGAAAACTAGACTCTTCGACGGTAAAATCGATTCAAACTTTCTCAGAACATAGGAGAACCTCTCATCTTTCGATTAATACATTAAAAAAGACATGTTAAACATAACACGTATCTCGCTCTAACCACCTTAAATGACTTCAAATAAAGGTTTTCGAAAACACAAAAGATTCCTGTGAAAAGAGCTTCAAATTTCTCTTTTACAGTAGCGATGAAACGCCATTCTTTTACAAACGACTCTAAATGCTTCAAAGAAAATTGTCATTTAGGACGAGGTTTCAACTGTTCTTTAATATTCTTGAAATAATACTTCCGGAAAGCGAAAAAGTAAGAAAATGTTTAAAAAAGTAATTTGGGAGGCGATAGATGGCAGCTGGCAAGAGTATGTGACAAGTCCGAATTGCTAGCCGAGACCAAAGGAAATAGCAAACTAATATGGAAAAGTCTGTGCCACTCTTTAACACCACTGGTTTAAAATGTAAGTTACTTCTTGAAATGACGTTCGCTCGTACATAATGGGAAAACTCATGTGTAATGAGATTCGGTTGGTAGGTGATATTGTTTTGAATAAATTGAGTATAATTTTTTAAAATGCTAGAACAAAATGATACGTCTCTTGTCTTAACTGGGAAGGAAATTCCAGGCGGTACTCAACCAATGGTATAGGCGGAAGTGATATAGCGGTCATTAAGTAACACAGGTATGAAGTTGTGTTGCTTAATGACTGCTTCGGCCTACATAAGCTGGTTTTAAGTGTGTTTCCACTTTTTTCTTTGTTAGTTCCTTGTCCCTACAAGAATTACAAACACACATTAAACAAACTTAAAACGTCTTCGAAAAATTGTTGATTCATCAGCATAGTCATCAAAAAATTTTCAAACAAGTTGTAAGTCTGTTTAATAGTTGTATGTTTTTAATTAATGTATTGTCTCAAAATTAGCAGGACTGAACATATGAAGTAGTAACTTATTGACACTCAGATAGATAATCTAAAAATGTATTATTGTGGCGGTATGTAGCAACGCCTTAAGAAATCCATAACAAAAGCTTGTTTTTTTGTACTCTCTGGCACGCGCACGTGCGCCTACCCCGCCCGCCTCCACCCAACCGCGCCCCATCCCTCTGACGCCCCTTTGCCTGCTTTGAGAAATTTACAACCACTCGCCGTCAAAGACCACGACGGACCTTTTTCGCTGAATACACCCTTTGTGTCCCGCCCCCGTCCTCCTCTAGGCGAGTCTCCGCGCCAGCGCGTTCCTCGCCGCCACGCCTGTCGCGCTAATTCAAGAAAGTTCCAACCCTTTGCCATGCAATAATTGCTCCCAGGAGATGGCACCCTCCAACGGATGCAGCTGCGTTTCGGTAGACAGAGATAGCCAGACAGACAGAGAAACCGATGGAAATTTACCGAGAAATCATGAACCATGATTCGTCAAATTATTTCTGCGACGCAGTAAGGTCCGACCAATGACAACTTTCCCAAAGTAGGTCAGCGAGCCCAAGACGGACTTAGGAGGGGGGAGATCCGGAGAGGGACGGATTCCCAAAATCTTGAAGTAAAAAGAAAACACTGGGTAAGTAGTCGCGAGCGAGTAAACACGAGAGCAGCGGCCGCGAAAGAAACACTTGCGAAGTAGGCGCGAGAGGAGACACTTAAGAGTGAGTTGCGAGAGAGCGCCTCATGCCTGGTCGTGGAAGCCGTGAACCAGTTTTTTGTTCGGGTATTCGATGTAATAATAACTCGTTGCCTAATTCGAGCGTACGAGCCGCGAATACCATGATCCAGCTTCCGGTCCGCGCCCGTAATTAAATGCACCCGTATCGCGCGTCCGAGTCGTGGTGAGGAGCGAATCCCGACTCGTAACAACGCCTTGGTGGCGAGGTGGAGAGGAGACCTTCGCGACCTTGTGGTACCCAGCAGCCACGCAGGGAGGCGTCCGCCCCCCCGTTCAACATTGCAGCTCATCGCAGGACAACGCTCGTCGAAGACGCCGAGGGCATCGACCGCGTCGGCCCCCCCAGCCCGCGCCTGCGCAACAGATAAGACTCTTATCGCACGCCCGCGCTTTGGGGCGTCCCGCCTCGAGACGAGGCGGAGAATAACACCGAATTAATTATTTTTTTTCTCTTATCTCACTTACCGAGCTCACTGGGTAGGGTGCAATCCCACCGCATGGGATTTTTTTATGTAACTTCCCCGACCGTAGGTCGGGAATAAACGTATAATTTTGTTTTATTGCCCAATTACGGCTAATTATTTTCAAAGTAGTTTGTTGCCCCTGCACCTCACTTCCATCCATCACGCGAGGAGCCGCGATCATGCTCTACCGGCCGGCTAACGTTGCAATTCGGCTTTCCCAACGTGGGGCTGGATGACGTTGCATTATAATGCTGCGAAAAAACGACGATTTTTTACAGAAAAAATCGTGTTGTGGGAACCTGATAATGAAAAAGTTGATAAATCTTGGTTTTATATCTAGTACATTACTTCTAATACGTTGTGAACGCAGAATATACGTTCTGTAGATCATTCATACTGAAAAATTGACAGATGTCAAAACGTCGGTCTGTATACCCATCCGTGTGCAACGCTTCAGCCTAAACTGTTCAGTCGGTTTTCTCAAAAACTTATATTACCACGACTATCTCGAGGCTCGAGGCCGAACTCGAGGCTCTAAAAATTTGAAAAGAATTTTGATTTCTGGAGATTCTTTTACATGAAGCTTTAACATTATCAAAAGTTTCTCAAAAATAGCTCAAACTTTTTTATTACATTTTTTCCTCGGATAGAGCAAAAGACGGTTAAGAAATGGAACAAATCACATTTTCATTGAACTTTTGAAAATTCCAAAAGTTAATTTTTTCGGCGCCTTCCTACAATAATACTGAAGATAGAGACTTCTTTAATGAAAACTGTTCCTTTAAATTTGTTCTTTAATTAAGATCGTGTCCATTTTATCGAAAATATACCTCGTTTTCGAGTTGTTTTATGTGAAATGCAGACAACCTTAAAACTATTATTTTCATATCCAAATTTTTATTTATTTTACCTAGAATTGACCAAAGTAAGTTTAAAAAAGTGTCGCGTGGCTCGTAAACTCACCGTATTTTCAAAAATTGCAAAAAATCTACATTGCAAAACTACAATATTGATGATAAAAGTTTTTTTAAATATTATGATAGAAGTTTTTTTAAAAATATGAGTAGTTTCGCGTAATTTTTGCATATCGTTGAAATTGCGAATTCTGAATTCTCACTCTTTGTACTTTCTCGCCCTTAAGAAGGAAATTCTTAAGAAGAGAAAGTTATTTAATCATGTGCCGGAAAAAGGGGAATTTTCGACCCCCAAAACTCTTATTTTACTTATTTCGATTAGTCTTTCACGAAATACGAAGTCGCAATACGACAAACGCAACGCCGCTTTACGACAGTTTGAAATTCTCAGAACTACTCATTGTTGGGCAATGTTTCTGACTTGTGGAACGCAGATTTGGATTGTCCTATTTGTGTTGATGTATTGGCTTTGAAATAATTAGTTTTCGCACCTAATACGCTTCAGTTGTTAACGTGATTTACGTAATAACTTAGATGTGTTAATATGGACAAAAATTGCGGTATTAAAATATTACTGTTACTAAAGAAAGGAAGTACGTGTTATTGTAGCATTACTATTTTAAGTGGGCGCAGTGTTGGTTGCATAACCATTACAAATAATACGAGAAAGTAAGTATCGTTGTGGTGCTGGTAGTTTTTGGGTCTACCGACAGAGCGAAATGTTCTTATTAATTCTTTTACGACGCGCCTACGTCTTTGAATTGTGTAATGAGTCTCAGGAAAACCTTTGATTCCAACTGAGGTTGGGTACCTAAATAATTCGTCATTGTTGTGATTAAATAAACCATTTGTTTCATTTAATAACAGTTTTATTTACGACAACGAGCACATGCTTGGTTCTGCACTGTTACAGATGTATATACGGCACAGAGCACTTATGTCACAGAGTAGTGGGCAGTGCGGCAACTGCATCTAGCGGTGCCTTGGTAAACTAAAATACAACATCTCCCTCACAAGATACAATTTAAAAAAGAAAACATTACACAAGATATCAAAATACAACATATTGAACTTAATCTATTGAGCTTAAACATAATCTTTGAAATACTTTGGTTTGTTTACTAGTCTACCTGATCTTGTAACTACAATAGCCTTTGGATTCGTTTGATTACATTCGGCTTGTGTTTGTGGTTTGACATAAGCATCATTTTGATCATCATCCTGTGTATTGACATAAGTGTCATTTTGATCTGTATTTGTTTGTGTGTATTCTTGTGCACATGAATTTTTTATATACCTGTTTATAAGATCATCATAACTTTCGTTGTCATTCTTATCAAATCTGTTAACTTCAAATTTCCTCAAAAATCTGCGATTTCTCACATAAATTTGGTCATTTCTATCTAACTTAACAACATATGATCTAGGTCTACTTTGGTCATCATTAATAATGATCGCAGGTTCCCAAGTACTCTTCTCTGTTAACTGAGCCATAACTAGATCATTTTTCTTTAGTTCTGTTACATCTTTTGCATTCCTATCATAATATTGCTTTTCTCTTAGCTTTTTATCTTCATTCTCTTTTTCGAACCTCACACTTTATTTTTTGGCAAGAGCATTTCTTCCTTCGTTGGCAACATATCATTTAATCGTCTTCCGAACAATAATTCGGCAGGAGAAGGAAGACCTCTACCTAATGGCGTATTTCTATACTCAAGCAATGTAATGTGCATGTCCTTGTTGTCAAACAATGCTTTCTTTAAAAGTGACTTAACTATTTGAACGTGCCTCTCAATTAGGCCATTGGACTGTGGATACCTTGGAGTGCTTGTCTTGTGCACAATTTCCCAGTCTTCTAAAAATGTTTGAAACTTTTGATTCACGAACTGTACATCATTGCCTGTGTATAGAATTTCCGGTTTACCATGTCTGGAAAAAATAGATTTTACATAATGTATTACATTCTCGTACGTAGTGTTATTATTCAAACAACATACTTCTGGAAATCGTGAATACGCATCCACTATTAACAATTATTTCTTTTTATTAAGTTCGAACAAATCAGCTGCTATTGTGTGTCATGGTCGGTCAGGAATTTCACGAGTCATCATTGTTTCTTTCTGATTACTATTTTGGAAAGTTAAACGAGCTGGACAGTTCCTAACGACATCTTGAATTTCTTTGTCAATATTAGGCCAAAACACATTTTCTACTGCCCTTAAAATTGTTTTTTCAACTCCCATGTGGTTATAGTGCAATCTATCTATCATGTCTCGTCTCATGGTTTTGGGAATTACCAATCGATCTCCTTTGTAGATTGTTCCTTTGACTACAACCAATTCATCTCTGCAAAACCAGTGTGGCTTGACATCGTCATTTACCTGACCTTTGGAATTTGGCCATCCTTCCAGAATTACAGTCATCAAGTTCAGTAATTCCTCGTCTTTGGCTGTTTCTTCTCGAACTTTTTTGGAGAAATATTGTGAAATAAAATCGAGTTAACCTGAGCATCTAAGTCATTTTCTTTGACTTCAAAATTTTTGTCATCATAACCGGCTCTTGATAGAGCATCTGCTAAATATAATTGGGACCCAGGCTTGTATTTTACTGTAAATGAGTATGGCTGCAAGCTGTTACGAAGGCGTTGTAGTCGCATCGGGGTTTTGTTTAGATCCTTTTTGAAGATTGACTCTGAAGGTCTGTGATCTGTTTCTACTGTAAATTCTTTACCGTAAAGATATTGGTGAAAACGTTGGCACCCGTTAGTATTTCTTTTTCAATTTGTGCATAGCGTTGTTGTGTATCAGTTAAACATTTAGATGCGTACAGCTACATTTTTCTAGGGTGGCCGCTGGGATTCGCGAGTAGAGGGGGAAGCTGAAAGTGGTGGGGAGAGAGCCAGAAGGCGGCGCTCGCTCGCGCTTGGCTTGCCTGTCCATACCAAAAACATTCTTCCGCACATGCTAGCGAACGGTCTTGGAAATTAATTTGCGGTAGTGTCTTCGCTCGGTAATGGAGAAACACCAAATTCACAGAATGGCCTGGCTCTGTCCTCATCATCCATGTTTTCCACTGTCACTGATACTCCTTTCCTCACTATCATAAGTAGTATCACTGTCACTGTCTTTACTATCGTTCGCGTCGTTACCAGTAAAAATAACGATTTCTTGATATGGTGCATTAAATCAATGTGCGGCAAATCACACTCTCATTCAAACTGTCGAGAGCAGATTCCACCTCCTTCCTCTTCTTCTCTTTATTAAGAGTAGAAAATGAATACGATTCTTCCGATTGAATAGAATTAATTTCCTAATTAATTCTGCAAATAGGTATTTTTTAAACACCCGAAGCAGCAATTACTGGCATAATAACTGCTTTGATTTTCATTACCTTCTTTTGCTTTTCTTCATTAATTGATATACGTACTTTGTCGACAACTTCACGCGTCTGACTGTGAAGGACGTCCTTATGCATGTGGCTCTGAACAGGACGCATTGCAATGATCACTACAAAATAATAATGACTTATACAGAACTTCATATAAATAGCTGTACTGTGTTAGGGAAATGTCATTGAAAACTGGCACTTTGCGGAGACGAATAGTCAGGGTCAATGTTTACTGAGCTGGAGTAGGGCTGTCAACATGTACTGGGAAAGGACGCGCTCCCCTCTAAAGCGATAAGTTTAAGGAATGGACTCTTCCGGCAGCTCTGGGGCCCTGACCTTGAGCGGCCACGCTTAAATAATTTCACTGCACGCTACTGGTTTCCCATCCTGGATAACAACTGCTCCCATTCCGTCCTTTGAACTATCTACCGATAAAATTATCGGTTTCTTTTCATCATAGAATTGTAAAACGGGACAGGTTGAGAGTACTTTTTTTAAGAGAATGAATTCTTTCTGGTGGGCGTCTGTCCACATCCAATGCACATCTTTTTTAATTGTCTCAAGTTAGTACTGATGTCAGACAGATTGGCAGTTCCGTGTCGTAGAGTCCCTTTTAAAATAATTAAAGATTTAAAAATTGAGTTACAAAAAATGGAAGATGATGGTATCATCACTAAAATGACCGAGCCATCAGAATTTGTTAACCCATTGTTTTTAGTGCATAAACCAAATAAATCCTTATATATACTTAGATATATACCTTATACCAAAATAATCCTTATATATACTTAGGTATATACTTAGATAAATATGTAATCATTCCCAAAAATCTGCTGAGTTCCGCGACATTCTTTGGTGTTTGTATCTGTTTTATTGCTTCCACTTTGTGTCAACTTTAATACCATCGGCTGAAATAACATGTCCCATGTACTTGACCTGATTACTACAGTACTGTATCTTGTTTGGACTAAATCTTACTACTCTTTCTCTAGCTCTGTTCAGAACACGATACAAAGTTTCATCATGTTCTTCCTTTGTTTTTGAAATGTATAATGAGATCATCAATGTACACTTTTACGTTTGGAATATCCTCAAAGATTTCTGTGAAAGTTCTGTGAAAAATCTCTGGAGCTATGGATAATCCAAATGGAAGCCTAAGAAAACGATACCTGCCAAAAGTTGTGGCAAATGTCGTTAGCTTCGATGCTGTATCTGACAAATCAATTTGCCAGAATCCTCTATGCGCATCAAGAACTGTGAAAAAAAATGAGCCAGCCATTTCTACAGTAATTTCTTCAAATGTTGGCATTTCATACCTTTCGCTTACCAAAGCTTGATTTAAATGAAAGGGGTCCAAACAAATTCTCAGGGATTTATTTGGTTTATGCACTAAAAACAATGGGTTAACAAATTCTGATGGCTCGGTCATTTTAGTGATGATACCATCATCTTCCATTTTTTGTAACTCAATTTTTAAATCTTTAATTATTTTAAAAGGGACTCTACGACACGGAACTGCGACAGCTTGATAAACTTCTTTCAGTTTGAAATCATGAAGTTTATTGCTAATCTTACCTATACCTTGGAAAACATCGTGATGCTTTTGCATAAAATCCGATTCATTGTCAACTTCTAAAGCATCCACAGTTTTTCTTACTATATCTAATTCTTGTAGACCCCTCAGGCCTAAAATAGGTGCTGATTTGTCGGTCGTGGGAACAATTACAAAATCCATTTTGTACTTTCGATCGTTAGTGGAAACATTCAGTTTACATGAACCTGTAACATGGAGCTTTTGCCCACCATAATTAGAAATATCATACTGACATTGATTGAGATTTTGTGATACATCTAATTTTTGAAAAATATACTCTGGAATTACATTAACATGTGCTTCCGTATCAAGTTTAAATTTAAGTGTCTTATTACAATCAAGAATCTTTAACGTGGTAAACCAATTGTTTTCTAATTTTATATCATTAATTTCAATTGCACCAAGAATATACTCACATTCATCATCATTTCCATTTTCTATAACATTTACAAACTTTGAACGACACACTTTTGCAAAATGACCTAATTTTTTACATTTTAAGCATACCTTACCACTTGCCGGACACAAGTTTTTTGTATGAAACAAACCGCATCGTTGACAACATGGTGTCGATGAAGTTGGATGTTGGCTTCTTTGTCCTGTTGACTGCGTCTGTTGGATGCACTGATTTCTTGAAAGATTTTGCGTACCTCCTGATCGTTGTTGTGTGTGTCCTTGTTGCATTGTATGAGCACCTGGTTTCTTCTTCCGTCATTGTCTTTATGTGAATGTCTGCTTCCTCCGCGACCTTGCAAATTTTTATTGCCTTTTCTAAGGTTAGGTTTGTTTCGCGAAGAAGCCTGTCCTTAACCCTTTGGTCGTGAACACCATTCACGATTCGATCTTGGATCAAACGATCTTTAAGATTACCAAAATCACTGTTCGCGGTCAGCTTTCTCAGTTCTGTAAGATACTGATCAAAATGTTAATTTGCACCTTGAACACGCGTATTGAACGTGTGACTTTCGACACTGATATTTTTTTTGGTAAAAATTGTCCAATTTACTTACCACTGTTTTAAACACTTTCTTTTCTGCTGCAGTCAATGTTAAAGTGTTGAAAATATCGACAACACTGTCACCGGCACAATGCAATTAAAACTGCAACTTGGATTTCTTCATCCTTGTTGTTGATGCCCGTTACAACACAATACAACAGAAAACTGTTTTTGAATTTTTGCCAGTTGATTCCAAGATCACCTTCCATAGACATCGGCTTAGGCTGCTTTAGCGATTCCATTGTTTGCGAGTATGTTCTTTGTTCGAATGATCTCAAATATTGGCATTGAATTACATCAGGCAACTTTTTTAACTTGTTCGAAACAAATGTTGAGAACACACCGAACTTACGACTGCGTTTACTAACAGATTGTTCGACAGCTTACGACTGCGCCATGTTGTGATTAAATAAACCACTTGTTTCATTTAATAACAGTTTTATTTACGACAACGAGCACATGCTTCGTTCTGCACTGTTACAGATGTATATACCAGTGGCGTAGCGTCAGGGGACGCTGAGATGCTGAGCATCCCCGTATATAAGAACCTTAAATACTGTATTGATAATCTTACAAGTGGTCTGTTGAGCGAAACACGTTTTGTATTAATTTAAAATTGACTTCCTATGATTGAATTCGGCGGGCTGTTGAAGCTGGCCTCTGATTGATTGGAAGCTAAAATACTTCAGCGTCTGCCGCCAGATTGCGACGAGCAATGACGCATGCGCAGATGGCGAGGTCCCCCTCTCCCCTCTTCACCCCTGGCCCTGAGAAACCCGACTGCTTTACGCTAGCGTCTACTGCGGAAAGAAGCTCGTTTGTGCACGAGAGCGCAGCACACTTCAGGCGTTCAGTAAATTATCTTTCTCTCTCTCACTCGGGAGTCCCCGCTTGGTCATGGGTACAAACTGTAGAAATAGTGCCTGACTACTATTTCTTAATTAATATCCAAGAAATTGTATTATCTCTTAAATAGATTACATATTATTTAAGTCTGCAATGTATAAATTAACAAATGGTCGTATTGCCATTCGCGTATAAGAATTAAAGCTGAGCCATTGTATAATTTGCTTTCAAGACATCGGCAGCCCTGACTGCTGTGAGGATTTTGTGGGAAGCGCCTACACCGTCGTAAGCAATCGAGATCGTGGAAGTAGTCCCAGTGCGGTCCCAGTGTATCTGCCTTGTGTTGCGTTCGCCTGTTAGACGAAGTAGTTGATAGTGACATTTTGTGTGTTATTGTTGAGCATCCCCAAACGTGTGAGTCACGCTACGCCACTGGTATATACGGCACAGAGTATTGCGCAGTGCGGCAACTGCATCTAGCGATGCCTTGGTGAACTAACATACAACAACTAACATACAACAGTCATATATAAGTAAATGTACTCGTAATTATGAAATATCGAATTCCTTATTGGCGTTTGAGGTCTTCTTCGACTTTTCCCCTTTTTCTCGTTCTCTCTTTCCACCTTTCGGATTCGTTGGTGTAATCGGATTCGTTGGTGTAACGGTTAGCGTGCCGGACTGTCATACCCAAATTCGCGGGTTCAAAACCGATCGCAGCCGTGGATTTTTAAGGGCGAAAAAATCCTTCGTACGCCTTCCGCGGAGGGGAAGTAAAGCCGGCTGGCCCATGTTAGTAGATTTACTTGCATGTAAAAGATCCTCAAGCCTAAATGACGCCTCTGAGCTCAATTCAAATCGCCTGTTTCGTCGCCCGAGATAATACCTTTCTCCGCTAGGTGAAAGGAGCGTAGCGAAATTTGCGTGGTCAGACGGAAGAGCGGGCCTGATGGCCCGAGTCTCGCCACGTAAAATAAGGCATTAACTATAACAACTATAACTATAACCTGGGCGGAATTTTTGGGTTACAGCCACTTGGCCGTGTCTCAATCTGGACCCGTTCAGAGCACCTCAAGACCTATCTCACCACCTCCAAACATTTTAGAACTTTGCTGAAAATTAATAGTATCCGATTCAATAAATTTGAGGCATAATGAAGAGATCTCATAGAGGTAATTAGCCTTCTTTGATATACATTATTTCTTCATAAATATTACAAAGGGCAAGAGACCTTCCGATCTGTTTGAGAATTAAAATGAGTTTATTTTTTCTATATATAACCAACTGGGGTTGCTGGAAATTTAGATCAGAGAAATAAAACAATACTCTTGTTTATTAAACGCAATGAAAATGATTACTCTTGTGTTTAAACCTTGAAAAGGAACGATCTGGTAAAACTCAACAGTGATCTCTATCAAATTTTCGGTAGACGGACACACGTTTAATCAAGGCAAAAAAAAAAAAAAAAAAAAAATCTAGCGTAGAAAACAAAGTTTTATGATAACTTTGATTTCATTACTCGAAAGGGTCGTATATTTCATTATTCCATGTTCATCTTAAAAATATTGCGTCTGGAATATCCTTTCTCGTTTTACTATTATAGGAAAGGAGAACCGATTTTTATACTCGTATGTTGAATTTGGTATAATGCTAAGATGATAAAACAGTATAATACTACTACGAATTTTCAGTAGTTTTATGTTTAAACAACAAATAAAATGCTTTTTGGAATGATGTTCAATATTATATAATTCATATGCTATCTATATCTGCAGTTATCTTTCTAGTTTTTGTTTGCTGTTTGACATCGTACTTTACAGTGGAACTTATCTTCAGCTTACATTCTTTTCCAACACTATACATTAATCCTTTTATTATTTACTAATAATAAGGTAGTTATCAACAGAACAGTGAAAAGATCAAATAAATAAGTATGACACTCATAAAAGACCTTAATAAACTGTTATGTGTCACTTTGCGTTATTCTCTATAACAAATCATACATAGAGCACAAAACAATTGCACGTAAATGTCTTAGACAACAATTTCGTACATCGACATATTAAATATATAGATTTTTATTAATAGAAGACACTTCCAATCTGAATAGATGAGTTTCTAACTGATCCTCATTGTTGTGGAATTGAGACAAAATATTGAACTTTCTCTCGGGCCGCCACATTTCTCTTGTATGTTCCACAGAGAACGGTGTAGCATGTATTGCAGAAACATTGAGTGTATTCCTTGCGGCAGCAAAAAGTGCATCACACTATACCTCATTTTACTTAAGAGAGAATGATTTAACGAATGGTATTAAGGAAGTTCATGAATCTTCAATTGAACCGACAGATAGTTTTATTTAGGAACGATTCAATCTTCTTGAGGGGGAAAATATTGCTATCATTTCAGAGATAAATTGAGACAACATTTATCGAGAAGTTCAAAGATGGATATTGCTGGTCTGGAGCTTGCCGGGAGAATCAATTCAAATTCCGCGCCCAGAGATAATTAATAAACTCGGTATTTCATGAAAGAATATTAATCTTCAAAATGTTTTTTAGTATATTACAATACTTAGAATAATCTATAGGAAACTATCACTTATGTGACAATATTAAGCCCGCGGCACTAGGTCACATAAATATGCGCTAAAAATAATAATTCGAGCTTTCCAGGAGTTTCATTAATTTTCAAAAATGCTGCATCATGTTCTTCGTTTATGTTTACTCCGCCGTGTTCCGTGGCTATCATTTTGAACAGAACTGGAGTTTCTATGCGTATTGTACCACAGTTTCTGGGTTGATGGCCCCCATCTCGATCAGGTTTTTCGTCTAGTTTCCCTGATCCTTGAGCAAATGCTGAGATGGTGCCTTGTTTTGCTTCTGGACATAAATGTAACATCATTATTTGTGCACGTCTTCTGAATTTCAGTGGGAAATATAGTTCAAATTAATGAGTAACGCATCGTGCGGAAAAGGAAATACATACGACGGTTGAAGAACTAATAGGTGTATTAGCTAAAGCAGTTAAAGATGAGATTCTCCGAAACATTCGAAGTGCCAAGTATTTTTCCATAATTGTGGACTCTACACCAGACATGGACACGTGGATCAACTCGCTATAGTTATTAGACATGTAGGAAAAGATGGTACACCAAAAGAGTCATTTTTGGAATTCCTTCCAAACACAGGCCATAAATCAAAGGAGATGTTCGACACTGTATGTAATTTTATGGAGATTAACGAACTGGACATTAATAATTGTGGTCAGTCCTACGACAACGCGTCAAATATGCGCGGTCTTTACACAGGTCTTCAAGCCCTATGAAAGATGTAAATGCTCTAATTGAATTCATCCCCTGCTCTGCTCATTCTTTAAATTTAGTTGGTGCAAATACAGCTGAAGCATGTACTTATTTTCTACTTCTACAAAATGTATATAATTTCTTTAGTGCATCTACATCAAGGTGGGACATACTTCAAAATTTAGTAGATGAAGGATCCAGTACATCCTCTTTGAAAAGTCGTTCAATTACGCGCTGGTCAGCTCGAGATGATGCATGTCAGGGTCTAAAACATCGTTGGCAAAATGTTTTAGATGCCCTTCAAATTATATCTGATGATTCTACGCAAAAACCGTCAACTCGTGCAGAAGCTAAAGGTCTTATTGTTGCTTTAAATCGACTTGAAACTGCTATTATGACCGAGGTTTGGGGATTCATTTTAGACCGCTTGAATGCGTCGAACAAACAACTGTAAAAGGTAGATATCGATTTAAGTTCCATGGTTGGTATTTACACGTCGCTTGTCGAACTTTTAAAAACGAACAGAGAAAATTTTGAATTTTTTTAAGAGAAGGGTAAGAATCTGTCAAATACTGAAACGTATGAATCGGAAAACAAAAGAAAAAGGAAACGTAAAATGCAATATGATGAAACTAACGAGCATGTAGCAGAACCGACCACACGAGACAAGTTTAAAATTGACACTTATTTGGTTATTGTTGATAAATTACTTGCAGAATTGAATAAGAGACTTGAAGCGTATAAAGATGTATATGACAAATTTAAGGCTGTCATTGAAATAGAAAAATTATCTTTGATAGATTGGAAAAAGCAGCGATATTTTTATGTTCAAAATTTCCACAATATCTTGAAGAATCGCTTGTTTCTGAGCTCATAGATTTAAGTTCGTATTTAAAAATCCTTGACGAAGATGTTAAGCCAACGCATCCTGCAGCTTTATTAAAGTGGTTACGGAAAGAAGAATTAGAATGTATTTATCCTAACGTTGACATTGCATTTCGCATCTTTTTATGTATTCCGGTGGCCAATTGCACAGCAGAACGTTCATTCTCTTGTTTAAAAAGGATTCAAAATTATTTGCGTTCAATGACAGAGTATCGACTGAACTCCTCAGCGTTATTGTGTATCGAAGACAATTATCTCAACGGTTTAGATTATACTATAATTATTGATGAATTTGCTCACCAAAAGGCACGTCGCAAAATTTTACATCAAGAGAGAAATTAGCTATAATTAATAAAACGTTATTTCAACTGTATAAAAAAATCCAAAAAGTTAAATGTTATATTCCTTGTTTACAATGGTAAATCGAAAATTATAATAACTGTTACAACATCGTAATATTCTAATCGTTAAGTTGTTGTAAATAAAAATCGATCATATTAATATTTAATAAAAGCTATTTATTTGTCTACTTCATAAGAGTATACCTTATGATTTCAGAAATATATAAATCTGAAAGTAAGGCCCCTTGACGAAAGAAAAAATGTTGCAAATCTAGTTGTCATGTTTTAGTTTCCTTTTAATGTTAACGTTTCAATGTTGAAACGTGAATAATGTTGAACGTTACTTGCTATGCAGATACAGTTTATATCCAAAATTAGCTAATCCAAAAAATTTATTTAATTTATGAAAACAATGTGCAAAATGTAATGTTACTTTTAAAGTTAAAACGTTCAAATTAATGAGGAATTGTTACTGAAACGTTACAATTTGAAATGTAACATTAATTTTAAACAAGGGGCGGCAAATTTGATGTGCCTACGGGCAGCAAAAATATTAATCCGCCCCTGAAAGTAATTTCATTATTTGTGCACGTCTTCTGAATTTCAGTGGGAAATATAGTTATTCAAATTATCGTTTTCCATATTATCGCGGCAAAAAATATTACTCTTTCGTGAAGAACATGAGGGTTCAGGGCAGGAATTTATAACTAATTTACCTTTGAAAATATATTTTATTATATAGGAGCGAATATTTTGTCAACAAAATTCGAAAAAAAACTCTTTCTGTATTCAAAATTCGACTAGAATATGGTTTAGGATAGAGATCACAGAATTATGAAAACGTGCACAAAATTCACTTCTCCCCGTAGCTCGTCACACACAGTTTTTAACTGTTTTTGACGTAAATAAATAAATAAATAAAAATACATTTAAAAGATAGATGAACAGAACACAAAAACTCGTGATACTATTAACGTATTCTAGAGTAAGCCCCGCGATGCTTTCCTCATAGTCTATTACTAGACACTGTCGCCGTTTACGCGGAGAAAAGAGGAAATGCCCCACGTTGTAGGCGACGCGTCGCGACGCCTGTTGTAGCGGCCGGTTTGAATTTCGCGCCCGGAAGTGATTTTTTAAAACCGTATGATTAAAGAATGGAAGAAGGAAAGAGAAGGGATATTAATGATGTGACACAAGAAAAGAGCAGCAATATTATACGCTGATGATCAGGTGGTACTAGCTACAACTAAAGATGAACTCCAAAAAGCAGCACACAGACTAAACAAAATAGCAAAATAATATAAAATGAAAATTTCTAAGGCTATAGGAACAGCAGGAAAATATTACTGCAGAGTAAAAATTGCAATAAATAATCAGAAAATTGAACGAATAGCAACTTTCATAGGCAACAAGATGTCACTAAGAGAGGAAGATACATGAACAAAACTGGCAAAATTTAACAAGATTAATGACTGCATAAACAGACATTTCAGAAACGTGAAGAAAGAAACAAAAATGAAAATCCACAACGTAGTGGCAAAACCAACCGAACAATACGGCAGTGAAACATGGACACTCAGAGAATAGAGGCAACCCAAATGAGGTATTTAGCAGCATTTCAAGTAACTAGAAAAGATAAAATTTAACAACAAAGAAATAAGGAAAACAGTGAAAAACAAAAAATGTGGTCATTGAAATAGAGAGATACCAGACAAAATGGCAAAAACATATGAGAATAACGTAACGAAGTAGACTTCCAATGATAATGAATGATGAAATACTTATGTTTTTGAAAAGAAATAAACCAATGAGAACGGAATTTTTCCGAAGTTCTCCTTTCTCTCACAGAATATGTGTTATTATTTTGAATTAAATAGAAGCCTGGGTATGCTGCAGTATTTAACGTTAGTTTACAGGTAATTCCCGTAGGGGCCAGCCACGACCTGCGACCAAAGAAATTTTCTGTAACCACGTAATATAGTATAAATAAATTGTAGTGATTTTGGCGAGAGGGTAAGGAGTATATTACGGTGAATTACACGTTACATATCGTATGTGGCTACCTAAAGCACAGGCATTAGGTCTCATGAAGATAAGCAAAAAACTAGTGGTGTTACAGAATGGCACAGTCTTTCCCGTATTATTTCCTTGGGTCTTCGCTAGCTATTCGAAATTGCCACAAACTCTTTCTTGCCAGTTGTCATCTATCACCGGCAAAAGTACATTTTTTTGTCATTTTCATAATTTTTCGGTTTCCTATTGGTAGAACGGAAACATTAATTTGAGGATGTTAAAGAACACAAAAACCTAGTCATAAATGGCAATTTTCTTTTAAACATTTTGTGCCGTTTAAGAGAAAATGGCGTTTTAGCGCTACTAAGAGTGCGAAATTTGAAGCTCATTTTCACAGAAAATGTTTGAGTTTTCAAAATACTTTATTTGAAGTTATTTGAAGCACTTATACTCACAAATATAATAATCTTTACAAATTGCTGGTAATGTGCATATTAAAGATGTGAGAGATCTTTCAAAAAAATTACAATTATGTAATTTTTGAAAAAACAAAAAAATAACTCAAAATAAACTTTACGCTATACTAAAGAGAGTAATTAGCACTATCCGTTACAAAAGTTTCAAGAAAAAAATTGCAGACAAATATGAGAAAATGTCGTTTGAGCGTTTCTGAAAATGCGAAATTTTGAGCCACTTTTCACAGAAAACGGTTGTGTTTTCGGTAAACTTTACTTGACATTATTTAAAGCACATGTACTCGTAAATATAATAATGTGAAAAAATCGCCGCTAATGTAAATATTATCGACGTGAGAAACATGTGAAAAAATTTACTTTTTTGTAATTTTTGAAAAAAACAACCAATAGAGCAATATGGCTTTTATGTCATCTGATAGAGTACATTTACCACTATCCCTACCAAAAGTTTAAAGAAAAAATTTGGAGCCGTTTTTCAGAAAATCTTGTTTTTGTAATTTTTTAAAATTGCACATATTGCACGCAATATTGCACGAAAACTACTAAAATTTTGAGAAACATTTACATGACCTTTATGAAAGAACTTAATATGCAGAACAAATTTTATTTGAAGAAAAAATCTCTATCTTCAATTTTGTAGTTGGAGAAAGACGCCGAAAAAATTCAACTTTCACAATTTTGGAAACTTCAGAGTTATTCGTGAAAATCGGACCTACAATAAGTGTATTTAAAATCGGACCGTTGATAAGTGTATTTTACTATATTCATACAAGAAATTTAAAGAAAAAATTTGGAGCCGTTTTTGAGAAAATTTTGAAAATCCCCGGGAGGCTTCATATAAAGTACCTCCAAATTTTGAAGAATCTTTTTCAAAATCTCAAAGTTTCGACTAGAATCAGCTCGACCGCGGAATATCCATTTTGGAAGAAATCGTACGTATGGTTTAGGCGCTAGCAGTGTTCACAGACGGACAGACGGACGGACAGACGGACAGACGGACAGACGGACAGACGGACAGACGGACAGACAGACGGACGTTTTCCTTTCAATTGTTTTTTTCGGTATCAGTGACCTAGAAAACAGGGTTTCTGGCTACACCACGTGTTGGGGGATTTTTTTTCTTAATTTAGCAACAGGTTTTATCCACTTCTTCGTTTTCACGGCCCGGCAATTAATTTTTTTCCGCCGAAAATTGGCCATTTTTTCGCGTAGCATTACATAACTTTCCCTATACTACGTATATCACTCCGTGTATACGTACGTATACGGGAAAGTAATAATTCGAGCATTCCAGGAATTTTGTTAATTTACATAAGGCTTCGTGTTCAGCGTTCATTGTTACGTCGCAGTATACCGTGGTTATAACACACTACTGCAAAAATTAATTTTCATAGATACAATAGATTAAATGAATAGTACAAATAAACTTGACTCTATTATGGAACACAACTGGGAGGCAAGCGAAGTTGGCCTCACTGGACAGTTTCACCGCGAAAGAAAAGAAACGCTACGCCAAGCCCCTTTGGCATATGCTGCACCAAAGATATATAAGATATCATATATATCATTGTGCTGCACCGGGTGTCTATGACGCAGCAGCAGGTATGAATTTCGCGCCCGGAAGTAACATTAAACTCAATTTTCTTGAAGACATTTTTTCGGAAAAACTGTGACTGACATTTTCAAGAATATCAACATAGAATCTGGGGTATTATTTTTTGTGACAGGAGCTTCTGCATATACCAAGCATTTTTATTGGTATGTATATATTGTGAAGTTGTGTATACACAATATACATAATATTGCATTGCATATATTTGCAATATTGCATTGCATATATTTGCAATATTGCATTGCATAATACGTATTTGCAATATTGCATATTTGCAAATATTTTAATGTACAAAATAGTAATAATACAAAGTGTAGTGACAAGTGTATAAGAAACATGGAAATTAATTTTTTTAAGAGTTGCTTGACCATCATCATCAAGGATAAAATTCGAAACGTAAACATACGAAAAAAATGAGTTAAAAGTATCATTGTAGTATTTATTAACCCTTATCCGGGCAACCGGGGTTCATTGGGAAACACACTTTTCAATATTTTTCGTGACAACTATCCGAGGTGTTAGGGAAGTTTTTTTGTTTGCTACGGTGCTTTTTAATTGTTTCTGCGAAAGCGTTACTGAATAATCATTTTTTAAAATATTTCTCTTTTCAGCCGCAACCGGGCATGCGGGGTCCATTCGACCTGGGTCTCTTCATCTGCGTGTAATATTGGATTTTCTGATTTTGTTTGGTCGATTACTTGATTCGTGCCCAAAGGACGGGCGGATGACGGGTTGCGCAACATCTTTTCATCGGAATGTTATCTTACACTACGTGTGAGCCATTATGTAGCCCAGTCAGGAGAGTGAGTTTTTGAAGTCGTGTGCCCAGCTTTTGCGGAAAAACTGCACAGCGACAGGAATATTACTTAACCTAACCGAATATTAGAAAAAATGATATCATACGTATACTTATTGTTGATATTGCAAGAATTTGGTTCGTACGCAAAATGTAAGGACAGTTAAACAGATTAGAATAACAAATACCGTCTGCCAATCACGTTTTCGGGAAAGAAACAGCTTCCTCAACTCAGAAAATTTATAACAATGCCAAAAAAGACGTCATTTGTGCCCCTAGGAAAGAAGTAGGAATCAAAGAGATGTAGTATCTGTTCAAAACTCTTCTGTAATGAGCATACAGAGGTAAACAATGTGTGCGATTTGTAATAAGTGAAAAAGTGTTTAAAAAACAACGTTGACGCATCGGGTGAGAAAACATCAGATTTGCCATAATAAATGTTAGACATAGCATGTACATCAAAATACAACTGTGTTCGTTTCGTAGCATCTTTGGAATCGGCAAAATATCCGGTAAAAAAAACACATCTCTGTCGCGATAACTAGCAGTGAACGACAATGCGTCCCCTTTGCTTTTGTTCTTCTGAGGTTAAAAATAGAGTAAAGCTAATTTGGAGCAAAGTGTAGCAAAGCAAAGTGCATGACATGCACAAATATTGTCCGATTTAATTTTAAACAGTATGTGCATGTAATGCATGTGCGCATTACATGTGCATACTGCGCAAAACTGGGAAATAGTAGAGAAATAGGAGCGGATGGTTTATTTAGGTGCAGTGGGGTGATTTAGCTGCAAATTGGGTGCAGCGGAAGTTTGTGAAATGCTTTCAATTGCGTTACATAAGTGTTAGAAATAAAAAATAAAAGTTCCAATGCGCTTTGTCTGTCTTGAATTGTCTGTTTGAATATCTTTGTCACCTAAAAATCCGGTCCTTATGTATAATGTTAAGCTTATTGCATGAGTATATGTTTTGAAAATCAAGCGATGTCAGGAGCGATTTTTCAAATATGTACGAATGCATTTAATTCAACATTATAAACGAGTTGCGTACGCAATTTTTTTTTGTATAACAACATTATAAATTTATAAGAGAATCAAACTTAATTTTGCGAAACGACATTCATGACGTCTCGGGTTTTTGACATCTGTGCGAGGATATAATAAACTAGTGGTGCTACAGAATGGCACAGACTTTTACCGTATTCGTTATGCTTCCTTTGGTCTCGGCTATCTATTCACACCTGCCACACATTCTTGCCAGCTGCCATCTATCGCTGCCCAAAATATATTTTTACTTTCTCGTATACATACTATACAGAGTGTCCAGAAGCTCCCGTTACAAAAAAATACCCCAAATTCTGTGTTGCACGTCATGAAAAATGGCAGGTCCAGTTTTTTCCGAAAAAAAAATTGTCTTTGAGAAAATTGAGATTAAAAATCAATTCCGGGCCGCGAAATTCAAACCGGCCGCTACGACATTGCAGACGGTGGCGTCTCCTGCGCAGAGCATTTCCTCGTTTCTCCGCGTAAACGGTGAAACAGTCGAGTAATATTCTCTAAGGAAAGCATTGCGTGGCTTACACTAGAATACGTTAATAGTATAAATGTTTGTAGGTTCTGTTTAATAAATATTTTAAATGTACTTATTGAAAATTCAGTTTTGTTCAAAATGATAGCCACGGTACACGGCGGCGTAAACGTAAATGATGAACACATCCAACACTTATGAAAAATATTGAATCTCCTGGAATGCTCGAATTGTTATTTTTAGCACATATTCATATCAACTAGTGCCTTGGGCTTAAGATTGCTACATGAAGATTATTCTAATGTCGTGATAAAAAAAAGTTTCGGAAATGAAATATTTGTTCATGAAAATACCACGTTTATTGATTTTCTCTGGAATTTGAATTGATTCTCCCGGCTGTCATATTCTGAATTTTCAGACTAACAATAGCCAGATTAATTTTAACTTATATCAATTTAGCTGGTTTAGATAATATAATAATTGCACAATTTATTGTACTTCATATTTAATTTTATCGTTATTACTTCTGTTTACTCTAAATTTAAAAAAAATCTATCTGTAGTATAAATCAATAGTGGTCGCCAATGACCACAGATGTTTTTAAAACGACCTTGAACAAATAAATAATAGCCAGATTTAGACTTCTCGACAAATGACTGCACGATTTATCTCAGATGAAATTGATAGATATCAATATTTTCCCCCTCAAAATGAATGTATCTTTCCTAAATAAAACTATCAGTCGGTACAGTAAAATACCCATGAACTTCCTTAATACTACCCGTCAAATTATTCTCTCTTAAGTAATGTGTGGTACTGAAAGATGCACTTTCTGCTGCCACAAGAAATGCATTCCGAAATAACTGTTACTGCAAAATATGCTACACTGTTCTATGCGGAATATCTAATTTGCGACAAACGGCCCCTACTACCCATTTCTCTAAGTTGGATAAACATTCTACCCGTCGTTTTCCTTTTCCACATGAAAGATGAGAGCATGTCTCTGTCCCAAATCTTGGAGTTTCTTCGTGAAATCACTTCATGAGGAAGTTGACGGCTACATGGGAAACGTTTTATTTCTTGGTGTGTTTCATTTGCAATGTAGTAAGAAAATACGTGCATAAATGAGTGACGGCCATTTCTTCGATTTAATAGTATCGATGCCTATGCCGAATTCCTCTAATGCTTATTTTGTAGAACGATGTGATTCAGTTCTCTTTGCAAGCGAATGACTATTGCAGTACTGAATTATCAACTTTCTTAGCGTTTTCTAATTAAAGGAAGGACGAGTTATCAAGGCTACTACATTGTACATAATGTAATGGAGTTGAAATAGTTTACTTCAGGGACATTGTAGTAACTTTCAATATTTTTCTTTGATATTTCCGTCATGTCCGTTCCGTCCAAATAGGCACACATGAAAAAAACTTTTTATGCAAGAGAATACATTTTTAACCCCAAAGATGACTCCTTGCAGGTGCTTATTCAGTCATGACCATTCTGCGGGCAAGGCCTTGAACTTCGCAATCTGCTGATTTGAGGCAAAACTGACACGCGGCTAATAGGCGAATCACTTGGCGGCGGTGGGAGGTTCACGTGCCTGTTTGCCATACGATATAAATCACGATGTGATGCGACCTAGCAAGTGACAAATGCAAGGACACCGACCATATTACGGGCTGTGTACCGGTCCGATACCCTCAGTGAACTTCGGTAGGACTTTTGCGTGCAAGAATGAGTTCTTTTGAAATATTTGTACACCACGGAATGCAACATCACAGTCTTTTTAGTTTTTTACCCTTTCACGCCAGGAATATACTAGTTTTCTATTTTTTATTAATTGGCGCATGGCACATAAGGCAACGCCAATTTATCAGTTAATATTCACCTGTGGGATTGGTTAATTGTCCACGTGCTTCCTATAAAGATTCTTCAATGCACTTTTCGACCTGCTTCTCCACAAAATGACTGCCAGAAGAATCAATTCGAATGCCGTGCCCGGAGATAATCAATAAACGTGGTATTTTCATGAACAAATATTTCATTTCCGAAACTTTTTTTTTATCACGACATTAGAATAATCTTCATGTAGCAATCTTAAGCCCAAGGCACCAGTTCATATGAAAATGTGCTAAAAATAACAATTCGAACATTCCAGGAGATTCAATATTTTTCATAAGTGTTGGATGTGTTCATCATTTACGTTTACGCCGCCGTGTACCGTGGCTATCATTTTGAACAAAACTGAATTTTCAATAAGTACATTTAAAATATTTATTAAACAGAACCTACAAACATTTTATACTATTAACGTATTCTAGTGTAAGCCACGCAATGCTTTCCTTAGAGAATATTACTCGACTGTTTCACCGTTTACGCGGAGAAACGAGGAAATGCTCTGCGCAGGAGACGCCACCGTCTGCAATGTCGTAGCGGCCGGTTTGAATTTCGCGGCCCGGAATTGATTTTTAATCTCAATTTTCTCAAAGACAATTTTTTTTTCGGAAAAACTGGACCTGCCATTTTTCATGACGTGCAACACAGAATTTGGGGTATTTTTTTGTAACGGGAGCTTCTGGACACCCTGTATACGGAGAAATACACGTAGTGTATTGAAAGATATGAAATGGTGAGGAAAATCGATTCGAGATGTCAACGGAAATACACGTTTTGGGGTCTCATGATACCGAAACAGTTCTTTTGAAAACGTCCGTCGGTCCGTCCGTACATCTGTTAACACCACTAGAGCCTAAATCATACTTGGATTTTTTCCAAATTGAAGAAAGCCCTGTCCATCTGACACGAGACGAAGCTTTGATATTTTGAGAACTATTCGTTGAAATTTGGGGGTACATGAAGCCTCCGGGAATTTTCAAAATTTTCTCATAAACACTAATTTTTTTCTTTAAATTTCTTGCAAGAAAGAAAGTGAAATATACTTATTAAGGTGGCATTGGTCAGATTTTAACAGTTATCTCTGAATTTTCGAAAATTGCAAAATTTTGAAATTTTTTTGTTCACTTCCGATAACTACAAAATTGAAGAAAAGAGATTATTTCCTTCAATTAAATTTGTTCTCAAAAGTCAGTTCTTTCATTGAGATCCTGTTCATTTTTCTGAAAAGTGTAGTAGTTTTCGCGCAATATTGCGTGCAATGTGCGCTATTTAAAAAGGTTAATTTTTTTTTCAAAAACAGCTCCAATTTTTTTCTTTGAACTTTTGGTAGGAATAGGACCTAATGTACTCTACGATGTGACATAAACGCCATATTGTTTTATTCTCTGGTTTCTGCAAACAACTTTCCCGTATACGTACGTATACACGGAGTAAAATACGTAGTATAGGGCAAGTTATGTAATTCTACGCGAAAAAACGGCAGAAAATTTTAGGCAGGAAAAAATTCATTGCCGGGCCGTGATAACGAAAAAGCGGATAAATCCAGTTGTTAATTTAAGAAAAAAGAATCCTCTAACACGCGGTGTAGCCAGAATCCCTCTTTTGATGGTCGTTGATACCGGAAAATCAATTGAAAGCCAAATGTCCGTCAGTATGCGTACGATTTTTTCCAAATTGAAGAAATCCGCGTCCATTTGGCCTAAGTCAAAGCTCTTTAATTTTGAAAAACATTCATTAATTTTTGGGAGTACTTTACATAAAAACCTCACGGATATTTTCAACATGTTCTCAAAAAGACTCCATTTTTTAAAAAATTTCTGGTAAGAATAGAGTAAAATACACTTATAAAGGTAGCATTGGTTCGATTTTCACGGTTAACTCTGAATTTTTGAAAATTGCTTAAGTTTCAATTTTTTTCAGCGTCTTACTACAACTACAAAATTGAAGATAGAGATTTTTGCTCCAAATAACATGTTTCCCGAAGTGAGGTCTTTCATTAAGGTTATGTACATTTTTTTGAAAATTTTAGTCGTTTTCGCGCAATATTGCGTGCAAAATGAGCAATTTGAAAAAATACAAAAACCAGATTTTCTCAAAAAAAGCTCCAAATTATTTCTTTACAATTTTGGAAGGGATAGTACTAAATCTACTCTGTGAGATGACATAAACGACATATTGCTCTATTCTTTTACTTTTTCACAAAATACAAAAATATAATGTTTTTGACGTGTATCTCACGTCGTTAATATTTACATTAGCAGTGATTTGTTCACATTATTATATTTATGAGTACATGTGCTTCAAATATTGTCAAGTAAAGAATCTCGAAAACTCAACCATTTTCTGTGAAAACAAGCACAAAATTCCGCATTTTCAGAAACGCTCAAACGCAATTTTCTCAAAAATGGCTTCAAATTTTTTCGACCGGATAGTGCCAATTATACTCTTTTGGGGTGTTTTTTTTCTTGTTTTTTTTCTTTCAAAAATTACACATGTTATTTTTTAAGATTTCTCACACCGTTAATACGCACGTTTCCTACAATTTGTAAACACTATTGTATTTGTGAGTGAAAGAGCTTGAAATGACTTCAAAGAAAGTTTTTTGAAAACAAAAGATTCCTGTGGAAAAGTGCTTCAAATTTCGCATTTACAGTAGCGATGAAAAGCAATTCTCTTAAAAAGGCTCTAAATTTGTTTTAAAAAACTGCCAGTGATGACGAGGTTTTACTGTTTTTTTTAAATTCTTTAAATAATATTCCCGTTCTACTATTAAGAAACCAAAAAATTAAGAAAATGTTTAAAAAAGTAATTTGGGCGGCGATAGATGGCCCCTGGCTTGAATATGTGTCAAGTCGGAATTGCTAGCCGAGACCAACGGAAAGAGAAAACTAATACGGGAAAGTCTGTGCCATTCTTTAGCACCACTAGTTTTGACTTGTCTCTCACGTCGTTAGTATATGCTTTAGCGACAATTTGTTTACATTATTATATTTATAAGTACATGTGCTTTAAATAATGTGATATAAAGTTTCTTGAAAACAACCGTATTCTGTGGAAACTCAAATTTCCGCATTTTTAAGAACGCTCAAACGCCATTTTCCCATAAATGGTTCCAATTTTTTTTTCAAACTTTTCGAACGGATAATACTAATTGCAAATTTTAATATGACCAAATTCATTTTGGGGTATTTTTTGTTTTTTTCAAAATTACACCATTTTTTGAAAGCTCTCTCACACCGTTAGTATGCGCATTTTCAGCAATTTCTTAACACTACTGTATTTGTCAGATACGAGTAACTTCGAATGAAACTTTGCTTCGAGTAACTTCCAATGAAAGTTTTCGAAAACTCAATAAGTTTCTGTAGAAAGGAGCTTCAAATTTCGAATTTAGAGTAGCGCTTAATCGCCATATTGTTAAAAACGGGTCCAAATTTTTGTATTGAAAATTGTCATTTAGGACGAGGTTCTACTGCTAAATATTCTTAAAGTAATATTTCGGTTCTACTATGAGGAAATCAAAAATTTGAGAAAAGTTTAAAAAATGTTCTTTGGGCAGCGATAGATGCGAGCTGGTAAGAGTATGAGGGAAATTCCAATAGCTCGTCAAAACCATAGAAAATAGGAAAGTAATACAAGAAAGTCTGTGCCATTATGTAGCACCAGTTTTTCAAACATGACTTTTTTTAATTATTGATTTTTCTCCACTTTCTGAATATAAAAAATATGAACTTTATTAACTAAAGTTTACACAAATGTTGGAAGATGAAGTTAGGCCTATCGTATTTGTTTGTTTCTTTTATTAAAAAAATCACTTAATTCATTTATTTGAAGTCAATATAAGAGTGGGGGCTCATATTGTGAACTTAATACATTCGATGTTGCCAAGAACAGAAGATTGCATTTTAATTAAAAGAATTTATTAATGTAGAATTTAATATATGTATCTCACAGTGATGTATAAACATTTGAGATCATAATAAATAATATATATTTTCGATATTTCTATTCGATTTCGAAACATTTGAGATCATAATAAATAATACATATTTTCGATTTTCTCTGAGAAAAGTGCATCGTTGAATTTAGAGTTCGGACCATTCAAATAACAATTAGGATCGTTACCGGTGTGTCAACTAATCTAATTAATGACATTCAATAATAATCAATTAAATAATTAACATTATTAAAACAGTGTATTTAATTACAGCATATTTAATTTAAGCATTAATATAAACGAATATTTTCCTGCTTATAATAGCGCCCAAATATGCCCCTCCCTCCCAATAAAAGATCCGAAATCCCGCCTCTGAGCAGAGCTCATCAGAAAGACGACTCGGAAGCAAAATGCCATCGGCTGAGGCCGGAGCGGTTGGCCGCCGGAGCAGCGGGAACGAAGCCTGCTGAAGAGCGGCGGGGGCGGTGGGGGGATAAGCCGGACGGCTGTTTCACACCAGGCGTCTTTGTAAAATGCTTTGGGTGGTGGAGGGGTGAAACCGGTAGTAGTGGGGGTACAAACGACCTGTGCGCGCTCTACTCGGTTACCACATTTTTCGGAACTAAGATGCGACGGTGGTGCCATTTCTGAATGAGTTACGTCCGCCGCGTAACTGTCCGCTGCCTGCAGTGGGCTGTCTATACATCCTTAGTCTATGTTGGAGGTAATATCGAGAAGCGCCGAACCAGCAAAAATGTAACAGAATGTTCAAGATTTCATCCTGCAGATTAGGGTGTAAGAAACATTTCTTTAAGGACTTTGGCATCAAAATTTGTTTTTAATGTCCTAGAACGTTTCATTTAAGAGGTATTTCAAGATATAGATTCAAAAATCCTACCGAGTGTAGCGGGTAGCATTTGACATGAATATTTAGTTGTTTATTCTACAGCGCCATCATGCGCCATTTCCCCGGTATTTTAATAGTTATTCTGTTATTCGGAACGGAGATGAATCCAACAAAACAGAGATAATTAAATTTAGTCCAGCCGTTCTTGAGTTATATGTGGTGTAACTAACCTGACTTTTATTTAACTTTATTTACTTTTTTTAACACAACTTCACAAAAAGCGTAGACGTGAGTTGCGATAATTACTTTTCTCTTAGTATTGATTTCTAAATTATTTTAATTGGAAAGAGTGAAATAGGGAGTTTGGAGGTGGTGGCAGGACAAGGCGAGGCAAGACCGAGTGGGAAGCAGATGCTATAGAATAAACAGAAGTAGGCGAACAGAGACTAGAAAGAATTCCTGTCTATTAAGATTCTGAACAATGAATAACGGAAGGAACACGGGGAATTATGCAATATATATATATATATATATATATATATATATATATATATATATTGTAATGATTCAGGATCATTAAGGGAATGATAGTAAGAATCCCGATGAGTTTTTAGCATATGTTTAAAGAAAATGAGCTTGAACAGACTATAGTAAAGTGGCAACGATATGCATGAACAGGATATAGAAACTAGTGGTGCTACAACAGCACTTACTTTCCCGTATTAGAGGAAACAGCTAAGTAGTACTGTAATATTGCACTTTATGCGCTACTAACATCTTCGCTTGGAACTCACTATTTCCATTGCAGTGTTGTCAGAACTATGTGAATTCTACAACTTCACAAAAATAGAATGCAAAAGTTTTGTAACCCTGTATTGGAAAAAGAAGCCTGATACCCTGGAAATATAGAAATGCCTTCCATTGGGCCATCATTAGGGAAGAGTATTTTAAAACCATGCAATAAATTCTCTACTCACTACAAATGGTACAGCATTTGGTGCAAAACTAAATATTTGCCTGCAAATATCAACATAAATTAGACAATTATAACTCCTTTTCATACAGCTCCATTAGGTCACAACAATGACACTAATTCACAGATATTCGCGAGCGCAAAGTGAATTCCATTGTTGCAGACCCTGCATTGTCGCTATTCTGAGAGCTATTAATTCTTTTTACTTATTTCAAATATTTCAAAATAAACAATTTCTAAAATATTAATGTGTAAGTCTATAACAAAGTTCGAATGTAAGAAACGAAGAAAGAAATAATATACAAAATTGCACATTCTAATTTACGACGCATCCAGCTGTCCGAAGCGCAGTAAATTTACAGCGGCCTATTACGTTTGTCACAAAATTAAAGAAAAACTACTCGTATTTTGAAAAAATTAAGCATGACCGTATTTATTTTATTTATTTATTTGTCAATATTCGGAATTGCCACATACTCTTTCTTGCCAGCTACCATCTATCATCGCCAAAAGTACATTTTTTTTGTCATTTTCTTAATTTTTCGGTTTCCTATTGGTAGAACAGAAACATTAATTTTAGAATATTAAAGAACACAAAAACCTAGCCGTAAATGGCAATTTTCTTTTAAAAATTATGTGCCGTTTAAGAGAAAATGGCGTTTTAGCACTACTAAAAATGCGAAATTTGAAGCTCATTTTCACAGAAAATTTTTGAGTTTTCAAAATACTTTATTTGAAGTTATTTGAAGCACTTACACTCACAAATATAATCATCTTTACAAATTGCGGATAATGTGCATATTAAAGATGTGAGAGATCTTTCAAAAAATTTACATTTATATAATTTTTGAAAAAAACAAAAAAAACTCAAAATAAACTTCACGCTATACTAATGAGTGTAATTAGCACTATCCGTTACAAAAGTTTCAAGAAAAAAATTGCAGCCATATACGAGAAAATGACGTTTGAGCATTTCTGAAAATGCCGAAATTTGAGCTACTTTTCACAGAAAACGGTAGTGTTTTCGAGAAACTTTACTTGACATTATTTAAAGCATATATACTCGTAAATATAATAATGTAAAAAATCGCCGATAATGTAAATATTAACAACGTGAGAGACAAGTAAAAAAATTTACATTTTGGTAATTTTTGAAAAAACCAACCGATAGACCAAAATGGCTTTTATGTCATTGATAGAGTACATTTACCACTATCCCTACCAAAAGTTTAAAGAAAAAATTTGGAGCCGTTTTTGAGAAAATGTTGAAAATCCCCGGGGGGCTTCATATAAAGTACCCCCAAATTTTAAAGAATCTTTTTCAAAATCACAAAGCTTCGACTAGAATCAGATCGACTGGGGAATATCAATTTTGAAGAAAATCGACCGAACGGTTTAGGCGCTAGCGTTGACCACAGACGGACAGACGGACAGACGGACAGACGGACAGACGGACAGACGGACAGACGGACAGACGGACAGACGGACAGACGGACAGACGGACAGACGGACAGACGGACAGACGGACAGACGGACAGACGGACAGACGGACAGACGGACAGACGGACAGACGGACAGACGGACAGACGGACGGACGGACGGACGGACGGACAGACGGACGGAATGCCGTCAATCGATTTTTAAGTATGAAGAAGCAACAAATCATGGATTTTGACCACACCACGTGTTAGGGGATTTTTTTTTCTTAATTTAGCAACTGGTTTTATCCACTTACTCGTTTTCACGGCCCGGCAATTAATTTTTTTCCGCCGAAAATTGGCCATTTTTTCGCGCAGCATTACATAACTTTCCCTATACTACGTATATCACTCCGTGTATACGTACGTATACGGGAAAGTAAAAAACAGAAGAAAGCCGCGTTGCGCGGAAGTAATATCTTAGTTTATTAAAATGCGCACAAAAAACATAATGGTTAAATAGATATCAATTTGAGAAGAATTTCCGTGTTGGTTTCATTAAAAGTGAACCACGGGTTGCGCTATTATAACAATTTTCATTATGGAAGATGATAATGCAGAACAGTTGACGTGAAGTGCTAAATACATGATATAATATATGATATGGAAATCGGCATTTTTCGGCGTGATGGGGGTCGAAAATGTACATTTTGAATATAAACCAGAGATATTGAGACCAAATGGGGAATCTTGAACATTGTGGCAGGGTTATCTACTAAAAATAGTGGAAAACGGAAAAATTTATTGGTAACAATACTTGAACAATAATGGCGGCGGCGTGATTTTTTTTTATTATTATTTTTTTTTTATTTAAGGAATAAAGATAGGAGGCAACGACAATGAAAACGAAATGTATATGGTTTGGTGAGTCAGCTTTGGTGGGAGATACATGTGTTGCGTGAGAACATTTGAATAGAAAACTTTAAATCTTGGTAGGACGTGTTAGTGATTATTCGCAAAGTGAAAGTGTGACAAAACCATATTGATTTTTTTGGGGGAAAACATTTGTTTTACAAATTTGAATTATGATTCGTGAGTCAGCTTTGGTGGGAGATACATGTGTTGCGTGAAACATTTTTTTTTACTAGAAAAACTCGGGAGGACATGTTAGTAATTATTCGCAAAGTGAAAGTGCGATAGAAACAATATTAATCTTTTGCGTGGAAAACATTAGTGTTTATAAATTTGGATTGTGAAAGACATAGCAATGAATGTTGAAATGGATAGAGCGCGAAGACGCTGAATAGTTGCTCGCGAGCAGATCAGCGTCTACGGGGAGCGTGTGAAGATTCGGCGCCCCCAGAAAGAATCTTTTTCGCTGAGTTTAATAGTTAACTTTGTGAATGATTGTGAATGTAATTGTCATGAATCTAAAAATAACTTTGTAGAAGCTAATCGTCACGTTTCTGCTCATTGAAATTGTTTGCAATCCTGATTTGGGACTGAGTGAAAGCTTAGCTAATCGTATGATTTGGTTTTTGGTTTTTACGATGTTCTGAAAAAAATGTTGAAGAAAACGTCGGTTTACTTTGTGACGTTGGTAATCTGCCATGCAAAATGTCTTCAGAATTTATTGTTCTTGTTGTTTTGTTTGCTTCATAGTGTTTTTTATACTGGACGCTTTTTGTATTAACGTGATATTGTTCAAGGCCAAGAGTATTTTCAAAATAACAGCTTACATAACACTGGCAGTATACATTCTTTTTCGCTGGAAGAAAGCCAATTGCTTAGACAAATTAATCTCCATAACTCAACCTCTTTTGAATATAAATATCTGGGTCATCTTTTGGAGTAATGAGCCGTAATTGAGTAATAAGTAAAAGAGAGCAAATAATACTGCGAAGTATGCATCTGTTTTTCGCCCATATGCACACAGAAGTTGGTATAAAACAAAACATATTTCATTTTAAGAATGTGCGTTAAATATTTTTAACTCAATATTTTAATGAATTTTGGGATAAGTAAGACGCTTTACGAAAGTGAAAACTGTGTTATCTCAAAAGAATCTGAATGCTATAAATGATTTTCCTTATAAATGTCTCTACTAGATGTTTAGCTATAGAGTATAACGTAAATACTAGCCAGAAATGGCAAAAGTAAAAAATAATAATAAAATACCAATATTTAACTTATACTTTGCATAATCTTGTTCATTTGGTATTTTTATTGTTTAAATTTTGCTTTAATTCATTTCCTTAGGAAGAAAGAAGACTTTCAAATCTTCCTAATATACAGTAAAAGACTAAGAATAACAATCGACTAGATGTGTCTGAAACATTGAATGCATCCGTGACGGGTTACCTGAGAAGGAAGTGAAAACTAAATTGTTGACGTAACCAAACCACTTTAACCACTCACAATTCGAACTTGTCAAGACTTTACAATCGTGCATTGACGCAGAAACAAGTGTTCTCCAAATAGATGAAGAGATAATGAAGAGTAGATGGGTGTGGCTTTAACCGGTCAAGGTCACGCCATCGCTACATCCGCTTATTGTTCGACGACCCTCGCGAACTCTGTGGGCTGATCTTCCCTTACTCAGGGGACTTAAAGCTTCCATCGCACTTGCGTGCTGGCAATTCAAAATCGCGTGCATCTCCCTCTACACTTCATTCAAAAGCCATGGCCTTGGCTTCTGTATCGTAGTTAAGACACGGGGTCGCTCGGCTTATCACATAGCAACGTAACATTGGAATCGTTTAACTAGCATGAAAATGTAATTTATTTCTTGCCGGGATTCGACGAATTTTGTATGCCAGCAAATATAATAAAGAAAAAATAACTACGTCGTGTTTTTACATATGCCTTCAATTTCCGAATGTCTCAGTCATAAAACAAAACAATATACTTGATTCGATAGCATTAAGTAGTTTGTAAGTCCGTAAACTGATGGTTCCAACCACTGAAAGCGGACCGGGGGATCCTAGATTCGAATCCAGACGGCGGTGGATTTACCAACAAGTGACTAAATCAGGGGTTCCCAACGGAGTTGGCATCGACCACCTAGGGATTGATGAAATTTTGAAGCGGTTAATGAGGGTCAAGGAGTCGATTGGGGACTATGGCCGAATATGAACCGACGCATTGATGCGACGCGACGATGGAAAGGTATAATCAAGATCCCATTGATTGCAAAACATATTAAATAAACTTGATAATTCATTTCTCTGGGATATATACAACAAATTATATAAATTACAAATACGCTCTTCTCTTTCGTAACTGTCGTCCATCCTTAGGATCAGGGCCTAGATAGGCTGCACTACACCAGACCCCCGGATTAAGAGGCCCTTAATAAGACCCCGCGGAAATCGGAAATTATCGGGAAAGAATAATTACACTAGTCATAGTATTACAGAAAATGTATTTAAAACACTTTATTTCACATTTATTGCAGATAGGGGTCCCATTTTAACATTGTTCCGAGGGATCCCAGAACAGATAACAGCTTAGACTGTTTAGAAAACGCAAAATATTATAACTATCTATTCCAAACCACGTTCTATTGCGGAGAAGAGCGAGTTTGTAATTTATTATTATATGTTTCGTGGCTCTATATCACAAAAAGCACTACCTGCAATACGTAAAGGAGAAATGTTAGGGCCAGTTAAAAACGCTCAACTTTCTGTCAGAATTTCACAGCAAATGAGATCAGTTAGAAACTCATCTACTCAGCAACTCTCGCTATTTACCAAACTATTGGTATTCGAAAATGTTATCTTTAAGACATTTATGTGCAGTTTTTTGTGTTATAAATTATTTGGAATTACGTAAGGGGGATCGATGGAGACAACAATTCTTTGAAAAGGGAGTCGATGATCGAAAGAAGTTGGGAATCCCTGATCTAACTAAACACTTCTCGGATTCATTCGAGTCCGAAATTCCGGAATTCTGAGGCCGGCTGCTCTGGTTGATGTTTTTCCGCTGCGATCAACTCCAGGCGAATGTCAGAGTAGTTCCTTAATCAATGGGCCACAGAACATGCGCGCGACCCCCCCTTTCTTGCCCATCCTGTCTCCACTCTCCACTCCCCAATTTGGACGATAAACTAATCTCCTAACCCCAGGACGGGCCATTGCCCGCTCCAACTATCTCGAAAAACTTCACTCCAAAGCGGCTGTTTTAGACATGAACTGTTTGGTAGTGCCGCGCCGGAATGATAGCTAAAACAAAGTTTGCGCTTCTCAAAGTATTCTTATGTTACGTGCTTATCGCGCTAAAACGCAAGGCGTGTTCGGGAGCTTGCGCCAAACCACCGCTCCATCCGGCGAGTCCAATAGCCACGCGGCGTTGGTCGGCGCATGCGCACTGGGCAAACCGCCCGCGCCTCTACATAAGGCCGCTTGGGCGCCTCCTCGCGGCACTGCACGAGCGGTGAGGTCCCTGTGCAGCGACGATCGATCGGCGAAAATGGCCAACAAGAAGGACAATCTCACTGCGGTGCTGTACACCGTCAATGATCTGCGGCTTGTAAGTACCGTGACCACGCCATTTTCTTCTTTTTAGAAATTTCTCATTTCAACCTTCGCCTCTTTTCAACCTCTCAACCTGTCACGCACGCCGCGTAGGTTGTTCGGGGCGTCTGGCTTGTCGGCTGGAGAACACGGAACGCAAATAACCCCTTGATCTTTCCCGTTCGCCCTATGAGAAGATTGTAGCTACGCTGTTGTCACGGACGGGATTCATCGCGTTTTCCTCTGCGTGACCTCGGTTAGAAACATGATCGTCACTATGGTCACACCTTTCATTCCACGCGCTACTGAATTTTCATAAAGCCTAGGTCGTGGAAGGTCATAGTCGTTTTAATGATTGACTTGTTTGTTTGCTGAAGTCGAGGACACACACGACTGACCTGTTTACAGAAGCAGTTAAAACCGAATAATTTGTCACCTGACACTTAATTCGAAAACTGCGTTCGAGGACTGAATGGCCAAACTGTGGAGCCCCGTGATAATTATAAAATATTGAAAATTAATATAAAAGTAAACTATAACATTTTTAAACTTAAAAACTGAATTTTTATTGTTTCAAATATTTATGAATGAATATAAACATTTGTTTAAAAAATTATCGGCGGTCCGGTCCCTATCTAGCTTTAAGCACGTGCTTTAATCCCCCGCTGATCGATTCGACCAACAAAACAGGCTCGTTTATGACCTCTTTATTTAAAAGTCTACATTTGATTAGAATGGATAAGGATTCCGAATAGATAATAACTTTTTACCGAACATTAAGAACTGAGACAACTTTCCTTAAAGCAGATTAGAATACCTTCTCACGTAACTTCAACAAAATTATAAATACCAGCAAAATAAATTATTTTTAATGGCGCATTCTGAACATATTTCTAATACTAATGCTCTTATTAATGCTTATTGCATAAAATAAATTATTTTTAATGACGCATTCTAAACATATTTCTAATATTGATGCTTATTCCCATCACGTAAAATGAATTGCAAAATTTATTTTATGTTGATTTCGAAATTTTTCGTGGTATATTTGTTTGGAATCAGTTCGATTTATTCCACATCACTTTGTAAAATCCAATAAATCACAAGGCACCATGGGTAAGAGCTCAAAAGAGAAAACTAAGCTAGTTTTAAAAAAAGTCGGGCGAGCATTTAAAAAAGAAGGACAACAAGACAGAGAAAACAACGAAAACCACTTCTTATTTTTCAATTTCTCATACTCCAAATATAATTTCGTTATTTTCAGAAAATTTCTAAAATAATGAATATGAAATAACTTGCGACACGCATCTATTCAGGTTCGAATTTTGTTATCATTTTTTTTTCTTTAGTGATCATTTCTGTTTATTTCAACACTTTACTGACGTCAAACGGAGAAAATGTTTTCCTTTGGTGAAAACTTGTATTACAGCCTGATTAACTTAAATATTTAAAAGTGCAAATACTTAAAAACAATGAAAAGTGACGTTTTAATAATTCCAAAAAAATAAAAATATAATTTATGTAAGTCCCAACTTCAATTTAATAATTTTCTCTCACTCATTCAGTTTGAAGTGAAATCGAAGCCATTTCCTCAAAGTATTTGAGATACCTGGTCATTTCTTGTAAGACACAATCAATATAAATTAAAATATCCAGTGGATCTGAAAACTGGGGATTAATTTTGTCAATCCTCGACACATCTGACAATGATACAAAGCAATCATTTTGAACGAACCTTCAAGAAACTAAAGGAACTTTTCTGTGTTTTAGTCAAATAAGTATGAAAAATATATTTTCCACACTCGATTTAAAATCTTTAAAGTTTCTTTATTTTAGCATGTGTTATAACTTGAGATATTTGCTAGAAGAATAAAATATTTTGTAAAAAAAAAATAAAGATGTTTGTTCTTTCCTTAAAAAAGACCGACTGGTTTTAATGATACGCATATTGTACAACCAGCGTATTTGCATCTCTTGGACAAACACGTTCGACTAATGTGAAATTTCGATGTAATTTAATAAAACGAAAGGTCTCCAAATTCTAGGTATCAGACATGAAGAAAAACACTATTTCTTCAACACGATACACGTTAACAATAAATTATGTATGACCTTGCGCAACGAGTAACATTTAATGGTTTTATTGCAGGAGCAGCGGCCCATTCCGGAACCGAAGGACGATGGTGAGTGTTTTCCTTCACGCCCCACTGGTGTTCGCCGGTGTTGTTACTAGTAGACGTCCAGACTGACTTGCCCGCTATTGAGTATCAAAGAGGTTGGGTTTAAAAGTCAACAGAGACGTACGTCATAGGGAGTTTAATTTTCTTAAGTGATTCAGTTCAAGCGGCGAGAATCTCATGAGTGTTCACTGCTCATCACGAGTAATGCAGTCCGCGGATGGGTTGGAGCAGGCAGTGCACAGAATACTAGAGGACTAAAGGAGCACATTCTTTCTCGCATTATTTGTAAAGGCTACGCAATATAATGTGCACGGACTTGCAAAATAGGTTCCAACCTGCGAAAAGTTTCTTTCGGCTAGGATTCTAACTTAGGTTATTAGGAGGAGGCGGATTTTGATGACCTAAAAGAGCGCCAAAAAACATCAGTAAAATGCTCTTAAAATGTTTTAAAATTTCCATTTTTTATTTCAAGAACAGATTTCATTACGGAAAAAATCTCATCAGAGTTGTAGTTTTGCAATGTTTATTTTGTGTTCGCAATTTTCGAAAGTATAGTTCACCGAAAATGGGGCCTGCGCCATTTTTTAAAGTGTTCCTTGATAAAGAACAGGAACTATTCAAGCAACACTGGAGTAAAAAAATTAAAGAAAAAAATTTGAACATTTTTGACGAAAAAATAAATAAATTGCCTTTATTTTAAAAAAATGCAAAAACTACTCGTTTAAAAAAAAATGTACATGACCTATATAAAGATCTAATTTTGTAGAACAGATTTCATCAAGGAAAATATCTCTATCATCAATATACTACTTTTGCGATGATTTTTTGCAGTTTTCGAAAATGCAACTGTTCGCAGAAATGATACCTGCACCATTTGTTTAAACGTCTAATGCACTATCCGAGGTGAGAAAATCAAAAAAAATATTGGAGCCGCTTTTGTGAAAATAATTGTTTAAAAATTGCCTATATTTCACGCAAAATTACTCGAAAACTACTCATATTCTCGAAAAAATTGTACATGACCTTAATTTAAGGATATATCATTGTGGAACAGATTTCATTAAAGAAAAAATCTCTATTTTCAATACGGTAGTTGCAGAAAGACGCCGAAAAACGTGAAATTTTCCGAAAATTTGGAGAGTACGATACAATCAAATTGAATCCTGCGCCATTCTTTTGAACGTCCTTAGCTCTATTTGAGGAAAATGTTTAATCGAAAAATTTGGAACCATTTTGGAGAACAAATTGAAAATGTTAAGTCTAAAGTTCCTCCAAAATCAAAATATCAGTTTCAAACTTGCAGGGTCTCGAGTTCGTCCACATCGATCAGGGATTATCAAATTTGGAGAAAATCGTCTGAACGGTGTAGATGCCAGCTTTGACCACAGACAGACAATTTGCTAACCCATTCTTTTGGCATCAACGATCAGCCAGACCGATCAGGGAATATCAATTTCACGGTTTAGCCGCTGGCGTGACAAGGACATGACATATGCCTATTCAGACAACCCAAAGTATTAGAGAAATTTTATTACATTTAGAAGCAAGTATTATACGTTTTCGGTATCAGGGACCCACAAAAAAGTTTCTTTGTCGAAAAATCGCTATTTTTAAACTATGTTAATTATTATAATAAAATAAATGAATAAATAATATATTATTTGTATAAGATTATTGCAACATAAGCAAATAAAAATTTAAAAAATAAATACATGAAAACAAATAAAAATTCTGAAGGCCAACAAAACTTTGAATACATGAATTTGGCATTTTAGAGCCGGATTTATCTGACTTTTGCTAGCTAGCTAGCAGTTCCCAAGCTCGGGTCCTGTTTTTATTTATTATCCAAGCCTGGAGGTAAGTAGTATTCCCATCACAGTATCTCACACACTAGGGCTGCTGAGCTTTTATTTTGTCGTACATCTACAAAAACTGAAAAGACAATAATTTTATTAGAAAGCCACAGCTGTGTTATTGCCCCAACCAGATATTGAACCCAGATGACACCAGAGAAAGCCAACTCCCTGACCACGAGTCACCCAATGAGAAAACCTGGGATACCTATATTATTTTTAAGTCAACACCAAGGTTCCAAACATCTGCTAATTGCTAAGTAAATTACAAGGATAAGTCCACTTTATAAAATAATAAACAGCAATTATTTATTACCTTGGAGTAGGGATTCTGGAGCTCAAGAAAATATGTGCTCTTAACACTTCTCCCAAATTCACCCCATACAGTTTTACTGCTTTCTGATGAAAGTTAAAATCAAACTGATCCTGAAATATGATAATGTACTAATTAGTTTGAGAATAAAGAAGCATTAATATGAAATGATTGTTTTGTACAAGAAAATAAATAAAACATTGATTTGAGGCTCATGATAACTGTTTGCCTGATTACAGAGGTTCTTTTGCAAATGGGCTGCGTAGGAATATGTGGTTCTGATGTGCACTATCTTGTGCGAGGAAGAATTGGTGATTTCATTGTGAAAGAACCAATGATAATGGGCCATGAAGCTAGTGGTATTGTGGCAAAATTGGGAAAAAATGTAACACATCTGAAAGTAGGTAAGTCATTAAATGATCTTTGATATTATCTATAATACCCCCCCTCATAAGGCTTTGTAGTTGCAATTTTCCTTAAGTTAAAATTTAGCAATATCTATTTATCAATAAATGAACTTTTAAAGAGTTCATGAACTGATTTCCTTGAATTGTCAATATTAAATCATTTTCAGATTTGGTAATCTTTTATCTCAAGTACTTGATAGCTTTGTGAAAAAACAAGCTACTCAGGACTTCTTATGTATTGAAAATATTGATAAGATACAGAATTACACAATTCTCCTGCAACTGTTTTCCTTGAATTTCTTTAAGAAGTTATGGTCATATACAACCTGCTTCGTTTCCTAATTGCAGTATTTGCATTTAAAAATGCCATGATGATGAAGTACATTTGGAATTACACTAGAATTCTTACTTCCCAGGTGACAGAGTTGCAATTGAACCAGGTGTGCCTTGCAGGAAATGTAATTACTGCAAAGAGGGCAGATATAACTTGTGTCCCACAATATTTTTCTGTGCAACTCCACCAGATCATGGAAATCTCTCTCGTTACTATGTACATGCTGCAGATTTTTGTTTTAAGTAAGTATACTCTCTGATTCTTAAATATACATTGTCACTACTCTAACACGACAAAAAGAAAAGGAGCAAACACCTGAAAATAGTTCATATAATTCTTGGCATGGGCTACAAAATATTTAGAGCTTTCTTTAACCAAAATGTGTGCATGCAAAATGTACATTTATAATTCATATGAATTGGCAAGCACTGTTATGATCTTTATTCACCACCAATGAATGATAAATAAACATCTAAAGTTCCTTGTAGATCATAATTGATGATATTGTTATTTGCAATGAATTATAATTTTTCTCTGAGTGTACAAGCAATTCAAATCTTATTCTCAACTCAATTTCCTTAATGATAGAAAATCATGATTTGTTTTCATTACTTCAACAACAATCATGTAGGCCTACTTACCAGAACATAAATAGAAAACATAACATTTAGGCCTATTCTGATTTTGACATATCTAACTCGTCAAATAATTTAGCATTTCTTCCTTTGCACAATTTGTTATCAAACAGATAAATATTTAAAGAAAATAATATAAAAAAACAACAACTAAATGAATTTAATAAACATGAATGAACACATACCAACTTTAAACTTTGTTATAATTATTTCTTATTTGATGGTAATAATGACAACCTCAAAATTATCATTTACAAATAATAAACAAATAGATTTACTACAGACAGACTGTATTTTTTATAAATTGCATTACCTACAGACATTTGAAGAAAGTACTGTAGTTGAGCTTTGTTACAAACAGTAGGCCTCAGTTATGTCTTAGATACCTATGAAATTATCCAAGGATAGCGTTTGCAGTGAAGCAATTAAACAAACTCTGTCCAGGTTACCAGATCATATGAGTTTAGAAGAAGGAGCTTTGTTGGAGCCATTATCAGTAGGAGTGCATGCATGTCGACGAGCCAATGTTCAGCTGGGTAGTGTAGTACTCATCTGTGGAGCTGGACCTATTGGCCTTGTCACCCTCCTCAGTGCCAAGGCAATGGGTGCAACGAACATCATCATCACTGGTCAGTACCTGGTCAAGTGTTGTAGTACTTAACAGTCTTATCTTAAGTTTAAGGAGATATGACAGATTCTCCTTCACTAAATTTCCTTATTGTCACCTTATCATCAAAGTGCATATTGGAAGTGTTACAGCACATAAATTACATTACATATTATATAAATTTTCATAGTTTCTGCAAATATCCAATTTTAATCATATAAACTAGTACTGAATTATCACTGAAGATTAATTATGATGATAAAATATTTAAGGCTATTATAGAGAGAATATAAAATATATAATAAAAGAAAAATTAATCACTAAAACAGAAAATATTCTTCACTGTTCAAAACATATTGCATTAATTGTAAATTTTCTCATGCGAAACTAGAGCTTCTTTAATAAAGATTTTCCAGTTTTTGCATTTTGTTTAAAATGGTGGTCTTGAAACTAAAATAGAATATTTTAAAGATAGTAAAACACATTCTTTTTATTTTTTTAAGATATTGTGCAGAACAGACTGGATATTGCAAAGGAGCTGGGAGCAAATCACACTGTTCTAATCACACCAGATCTAGATGAACAATCTGTCATCAAGAGTGTACACAAGATCCTAGGTACTGCTCCAGACATTTCCATTGACTGTAGTGGAGCTGAATCTTCCATTCGACTGGCTATTCAGGTGAGCACTAATAACAGAGCAGTCAAAACATGAGTTTCTGACTTTTGAGAAGAAAGGGAAGAAAGAAAAAAGGGTAGGTAATAAAAAGTACATGTGTAGTGTGGGAAATTTTAATCAGGGCAAAATTAGGCTCACTTGAATCACGGATCACAAGAAACACATTAGTAATAATTTCTGCCCAGAAAACTTAACTATAAACTTTCAAACTATATATCCCAAATGAATGCTCAGATTTTATTACAATTAATGACAAAAAAGTTAATAAAGCAAGGTAACTTGATATCCTAATCAAACACTAATTCAAGAAAACACCTATTTGCCGACATTATCAAAGGTGGGGAAGTAGTACTAGTTACGAATGGTGAATAAACAACTGCAATTGAAAGAATACTTTATGTTGAAGTTTTTCAGTCAATTTAAAATGCAGTTGCCATTAATATATTTATATTAAGTGTACAACATATTTGTCCAGAATACTCTATGTCCACAATTTCTAATGTCAGATAGTCAGTCGTTCACACAAACATAAAGCCCATACACTAAAATACTGGTAAATCTGAGTTTGAAAGAAGATTCAAAAAAAGTTAAAAGTAAAACACAAAATTCTTGAGAGTGGAACTTCATATTCAAAAAAGAAATCTCAAGAACAGAGTGTTCACATTTACCATATGCTTCCAGCTGGCCCTGACTGATAATTCAAGTTACAAATTGTGATCTGTGTTTATTAAAGTAATAATAAAACATTAACCTTGTTTCATAATCTTTAGGCAACCAAAAATGGAGGAGTAGCTGTGCTTGTTGGAATGGGTGCACCAGAGGTGAAAGTTCCATTGGTGACAGCTTTGATCAGAGAAGTAGATATCCGGGGAGTATTCAGATACTGCAATGAGTAAGTAAAAAATATTAGCTCTTTGAACATTTTTTGATTCAAGCTATTTTCTGGAATTCTCTTGTACGTCTTCCAAACATATTCTGAAATGAATTTAATTCGAATAATAGCATGTCAATTGCATTGTTGACAAAGAAAAACATATGAAAAGAAAATGACTAAGGTTTTAAATATACTAATTTTGAACACACTTTTTCCAGTTATCCCCTAGCCTTGGAGATGGTAGCTTCTGGGAAAGTGAATGTGAAACCACTGATAACACACAATTTCAAGCTGGAAGAGACACTTGAAGCTTTTGAGACAGCGAAAACAGGAAAGGGCAACCCCATCAAAATTATGATTCACTGCCTTCAGAAAGGATAGGTAGATTTTGTTTTCTTAAATAATTACTTTCTTTTGTATAATGTTTACACTCATTGTTACAAATTGCAAGCTCTTTTGAAAATTGTTGTAAAGAATCCTGAAAAATTACTCAATAAAAGGATAAAATGTTATTTTGCTTTATTTTAATTTCTTAATTAAATTTAATTTAGCTGATTTCAAACAAATTTTCAATACAGTAACATCCAATAATTCTTGAAAACTCTTTATTACAGTAATTCAACAAAATCCTAATATCCTTTTCCTACTCCTTTTATAAATTAACAGAACTAAAACAAATTGAAGTTCAGTATTTTCTAAGCAATTGGTTAAGGACAACTCTCAACATTCGATATTTCTCTAGCCTGGCAACGTCACTTAATTCCTAAAAAAACATTATAGTTCAGAGACTATTTGGTCACTATTCACAGAAGAATATATTCATTGCATTAAAAAAAACAGAGTATTAAAGATATACAATTCCATTAGTCATAGATATTTGCATCTTTTAAAAAGTATAATAAAAATTATTGATATTTCAGAAAAAAAAAATTTTATTTTCAACAAAAATATTACAATAATAGTGCTCACTGTCAGCAGATTTTTCACACCACAAATAAATGGAAATCTTTCACTTTTTATATCCAACTAGGAGGGGGTGGTGGGCCCCAAGAATCATCAAGAAAATAAAGATGTGATGAAATACAATGCAATAAACATTTAATGAAATCCTTCCCTTTAGAGATTTACATTTTCAATCATAATATAATGGAAGATTTGTTAGCAGCAGAGCTGAAAAACTACTCTCTTAAACATCAAAAATTTGTAACATGACATATTTACACAAAAAAAGTTGAAAATATGAAAAAAAAATATCACAGGTTTGTGACAAAATTATATCCAAGAATACACATGATATTCTAAGTTTTTGCTCAGTCAAAAAACATATCAAAAAACACCAAGTTTCAGTTAATATTTAAATAAATTTAAATGAACAACTTTCAAAATTAATTTATATATAAGTATCACAAATGTAGGCCTAAATGGATAGTAAATTGTATTCAGAAGGCAAATGTACAATGAGGTACTTTCTTCCCCACTAGCTGCCTTTTTGACAATGCTGACTACGAATACTTGCTTGTTCTGACAAGGCTCGAGGTTCATGCAAATGTGTAGCTAGCTGAACACCTTGATGTTGAGCAGAATAGAAGAATCCCCAATTGGCAGAGACAGTGACAGCTTGCATACTGTCACCAGTTCCAAACACAATTTTTGGTTTGTCTTTAATTTGTCCACTATTCTTTAAGTTTTTCACTCTCTCCGATACACAATCTGGAACAACAGTTATTCTTTGAAGAAATTGTTCTGCTCTCTTTTTTTCATTTTCCCCTCCAACTACTCCAAGTATTTCTTTGAATCTTGTCATGGCAGTTTCACAACAATAAAGCTCTTTACCTTCAAAAAGTTTGTTCAACATATCTTTAACTTTTACATTCCTTTCAGATTGAGCTTGAAGAGTAAGAGGTTCTTGAATAAATTCCACACACGTACCTCCATTAGTCATGTCAGATACATAAGCTATCAAAGTCGTAATATCCAAATTGAGTTTCAAAATTGGTTTTCTTAAGACATCACCATCTCTTAATAAATGAGATGATGATTCAGCCAAATCACAGTTTTCTTCTCCCTCAGATTCTTCATCTGAACTATCACAAACAGAGTTATAAGTGGTAGGGAGCAAATCACCAATAACTTCAATACCCACATTGGAAATTTTTGTAGCCAGAGCCGAGTCAACCCCTGAAGAAAATTTAAAAATAACTTTAGGAGGAACATAAAAGAGTGGATTTTGTGAGGCACACTTGATAAAATCTTTTGCCTGATCAAAAATTGTGCGATTACCATAATTAGAGTCGCCTAAACAAGACATCATCAAACCTTTCGGGTTTCTAGCAGTGACTTTCACCCACTCCTTTCCCTCGTTTTTCACTATATCAACAACTATACGTTTAACATTTCCCTGAATTTTAAATGTAAATGGCTCCAAGACTGCAACACAGTTCTCCAATTCAAAAACTGTAGAAATTAAAGCTTTGAAATGAATTAAGTTTGTTGTTGTCAGATGTTTGGCTTGTATTGTTTTTGAGGCAGCTACTTTATGGAGAAATGTTCTTTCTGCAAGGATAAGTTTCTTCAATTTAGACACTCCTTTTATATTATTAAGATCCCGCAATAAATCCATCAACTCATCGGCCTCCTTTATTTTCTCCATGTACAGTTGTTCTAGATTATCTTCCATGTCCATGCTGTTATAATAAATAAATCAAGGCACAATCAAAATATTTTCTCTTTCAGTTGGTATCATAGAATGAGTATTTCTTTTTCATAATTCCAACAAGGTATCATTTATTACAAAAATCAAAGTTCATTTCTTAATAAGTCATTCATCACGACAATGCAATAACAAATACGATTTTTGAGTGACGTTAGCAAAGTCTAACCTCGCAATTTCCATTCAATCTACCTTCAGATACCTGTTATTCTTTTCCGTTAGATATTCGCTTCGAACGCTGTTCGTACATTTTCCTTTCAATCCGGAAGATCATTTCGATCCGTACATATGAAACCTTATAAGAGATTAACGTCTTCCACTAACACCCTGGTTGCTTACATATCGCTTACGACTTACGAGCCCAGGTTTGGTTAGGCCGGGCATCAGAGAGTATATAACCGGGCCGAGTATGCCGGGCATGATGCCAGACAGCTATACTCCAATTTAAACGTAGTGGAGTATCAAGGTTGGGAACTGGAAGGAGGGACACTAGTGCCCAATCAAAAACTTGGTTATGACTTAAATTTTTTGGTATTGGAGCTCCCAATTGGATAATAGTAGCCCTCTTCGTCCCACTGTGAACTTAATGCGCCACTATTTTTAAATTGAAGTATAGAAAGTATAGTGCGATTTTTCTAACTCTGCCTCTCAAGCATAATTCTAAATCGTAACCAGCTATATCCTGAGGCCTCAAACTGAGGCTTCTCATTGGTCAGAATTTTATAGCTGTTCCAAGTAGTAGGCTTGGTGAACACCAGATGGCACGAGTGAAACGATTCTTTGCGGATTGGCATGAATTGGGAGACTCGACTCCTGCTGCCAGCGGCAGCAGCTTTGATCTTGTATAGTTCTGTTTGTCTTTCTGCGTTTCAAGGCTTACGATGAAGGGTTATATTTTAAGGATTTGCGCCTGTCCTCCAAGCTTAGAAGACGAAATATATGGTATAAACAACATGCCTCTAGGAGGATAGTAACCAGTTATTGTAAAAATTAAGTATTTGCTGAATCTCCTCTGGCAGGACTCAAGGCTTTTATGTAGTTCCTAGCATCTGGCGACCAGATGATACTCTCTTATTTCAGTTGAGGTTGGACTAATGTAACAAACAGTGTTTTCATTACTGGAATAGAGCGTAAATTTCTACTAAACCCCAAGGTTCTATTAGCCGAGTTGATTACATCCTCTATACGATACGATTTCAGAAAACCTTTCATCAAAACTAGAGGTAAATTATATTTTACGAAAAATCACGTGTACTTACAATGGTAATGTGTACTTAATCCGCTAGAAAAATATTTTATGAATCCTTATACAAATATAACCCTTCGTCGTAAGCCTTGAATCAATTCTGCTGCCGGCTGCTGCCGCTGGCTGGCAGCAGGAGTCGAGTCTCGCAATTCATGCCAATCCGCAAAGAATCGTTTTGCTCGTGCCATCTGGTGTTCACCAAGCCTACTACTTGGAACAGCTATAAAATTCTGACCAATGAGAAGCCTCAATTTGAGGCCCCAGGATATAGCTGGTTACGATTTAGAATTATGCGCCTCTCAATCCCTATGGCCACGATCAGAGAGAATTATATCACACAGCATTTCGGTCTTCCTCGGGCGTCGTGCGGCTAGAAGTCGCATGATACCAAGCACTGCTTAATATATTCGCGATCATGCGATCGCTAGCGGCACGACTGAGAAATACCGTGACATATTCCATCGTGAAGACGGGCCTTGAAAAGCAAACTTAGAAAAATCGCAGTATAGTGTGTTATTTCATGACCTCATCTACACATGGGTTTTTATTTCTTGGCGCATGGGGACATACCTTCACGATGGAATATCTACGGTATTTCGCGTCGTTTTCGGTCGTGCCTCTGGGATGTTCGCAAGATCGCAAAAACTGCTCGATACAGTAGCGATCATGCGACACCTAGCGGCACGACCGAGAACGACGCGAAATACCTAGAGATATTCCAGCCTGAAAACAAGCCCCCACGCGCCAAGAAATAAAAACCCAACTATATAAGTATAAACCCAAGTACATAATATACTAAGATAACAGTGACCATACCACCCGGACCAGAGTTATACTCTCTGGATCATACAGCACAAATTCTCAAACTCAAAATGGACACAGAAGTTATTCGGAAGTTATTAAGGAAACACTTTATAGAGAAACCCGAAACTTCTCTCAAGAAAACTTTGACAAATTTAACTCTCCAATAAGTTCAAAAAACTGGGAGGTGTACCAAGCAACAGACACAAATACCAAATTTAACTTATTCATAAACATATTCCAAAGTTATTTCAACACTGTTTTCCCACAAACACTGAAGAAAATAAAAAGCAGAAACCACAAATCATGGATAACAAAAGGAATCAAAAGATCATGTGAAAGAAAATGATACATGCATGAAACAATCCTTCACAACGAATGTAGTTCTGATTTTATTTCTTATTACAAAACATATAAAAGTATCCTGAAGAAAGTAATTAAACAGGCCAAACTGTTAATGAACGATCATCACATTGCCAGAGCACTAAACCAAACAAAAGAAATGTGGAACATTGTGAAAAATACTCTAAAAACAGAAACACTAAGAACATCGAACTTCACTACAAAAACAATGTTCTGCACAGCCCATAGGAAATGGCAAACACATTCAATAGACATTTCTCAGAAATTGGTGAAAAACTAATTCACTACAATTCATTAAATAATATAAACATGCAGTCAAATATCCGCACATTATCAAATGTAAATTCTATACACATTTCAGAAACATCACCTGCAGAAATACAAAAAAATCATTAAACCAATGAAAAACAAATTCTCCACAGGACCGTATAATATCCCTGACACCCTCATTAAATATACAGCAACAAACATAATAGAACCGCTCACTCACATTTGTAACCACTCGTTAATGATAGGTATCTTCCCAGAAATTTTCAAAAAAGCAAAAGTGAAGCCTCTTTTCAAAAAAGGCAACACTTATGATCCCACGAATTACAGATTGATATCCTTACTATCTGGATTTTCCAAAATTCTAGAAAAGCTCTTTAATGATAGACTCAAACATTTTCTCAATTCTAATAACATATTGACAGAGGCTCAATATTGATTTAGAAATGGTAGATCTACAGATACAGCTATCTTCACCTTTCTAAATGACATACTTGGTGCTCTATATCAGAAGGAAATCCCCATCGGTTTGTTCTTAGACGTATCCAAAGAATTTGACATTATTGACCATCACATACTGTTATCCAAACTTGAAATTTTGGGAATTAGAGGCATTGCAAATCAATGGGTTAAATCTTACCTTTCAAATCGTTGTCAAGTAGTCACAATCAAGCATGTTACAGATGAAAAGATTTCACCCCTTTTTTCCCCAACCTAAAATGATAAATAATGGAGTACCACAAGAATCAATCCTGGGCCCTATATTATTTCTCTTCTACATCAATGACATGCCCCTGACTACAAAAGAACAACATGGTCCTATTTGCAAATGACACAAACATTATCATTAAAGCAAATACTCAACAAACTCTCCAAAAAGAAGCACAAACAGTTCTAAAAGCACTAGTAAAATGGTTCCAGGTAAATAAACTCATCATAAATATCAGTAAAATTGTCTCCCTAAACTTTCGGAATCCACTCTCTAAAGAAAAGCCACCAACACAATTGATGATAAAAAATATGCCTGTAGAAATTGCCCAAAAAAACAACTTTCCTAGGTTTGACTATTCAAGATGATCTAAAATGGAACTCTCACATCACAGATCTAAACAAAAAGTTTACCAAGTCATGTTATGCCATCTACATTCTTAAGTCAAATTCTAACTTGGATACGCAAAGAACAATATACTTTGCAAATGTACACTCGCATCTAAAATATGGAATCATATTCTGGAGAAATTCTCCAGAAAGTATTCACACTTTCATCATCCAAAAACAAATATTGAGAACAATGACAAACACTCACAAATACGAGTTCTGCAAACCACTTTTCAAAAAATTACAAATCCTACCACTACCATGCATGTACATTTTAGAAATATTAATCTTCACAAAGAAGGCACTTTTGGAAAACAAGGATTCTGTTACTCTAAATGTAGAAGTTCTTAACTATGATACTAGACAAAAAAAATCCTGCATGTCCCACAGAGAGAAACTTCACTCTTTCAAAAAAGTACCCTTATAAAAGGCATTACACTATACAACAAACTCCCTAGTGAATTTAAAAGCTTAAACTCTGTACACACATTCAAAAATAAACTGAAAGATTTCCTGTTAAACAATACATTCTACAGTACAAAAGAATATATAAATCATAAACACGTATCTACACAAATATAAACTAGTACATTTTTACATACTCTGTTGCATGTTTTAAAACCCCCAAACTGACTGTTGAATGTAAGGGATGGACCCAGCCCAGGCTCTTAAGAAGATGACTATTTATTAATTCATTGATTCATTTATTCATTGATTCATTCATTTATTCAGTGATTCATTTATTCATTCATTCGTTCGTTCATTTCTTCATTCGTTCATTTCTTCATTCGTTCATTCGTTCATTTATTCATTCGTTCATTTATTCATTCGTTCATTTATTCATTCGTTCATTTATTCATTCGTTCATTTATTCATTTATTCATTTATTCATTTATTCATTTATTCATTTATTCATTTATTCATTTATTCATTTATTCATTTATTCATTTATTCATTTATTCATTTATTCATTTATTCATTTATTCATTTATTCATTTATTCATTTATTCATTTATTCATTTATTCATTTATTCATTTATTCATTTATTCATTTATTCATTTATTCATTTATTCATTTATTCATTTATTCATTTATTCATTTATTCATTTATTCATTTATTCATTTATTCATTTATTCATTTATTCATTTATTCATTTATTCATTTATTCATTTATTCATTTATTCATTTATTCATTTATTCATTTATTCATTTATTCATTTATTCATTTATTCATTTATTCATTTATTCATTTATTCATTTATTCATTTATTCATTTATTCATTTATTCATTTATTCATTTATTCATTTATTCATTTATTCATTTATTCATTTATTCATTTATTCATTTATTCATTTATTCATTTATTCATTTATTCATTTATTCATTTATTCATTTATTCATTTATTCATTTATTCATTTATTCATTTATTCATTTATTCATTTATTCATTTATTCATTTATTCATTTATTCATTTATTCATTTATTCATTTATTCATTTATTCATTTATTCATTTATTCATTTATTCATTTATTCATTTATTCATTTATTCATTTATTCATTTATTCATTTATTCATTTATTCATTTATTCATTTATTCATTTATTCATTTATTCATTTATTCATTTATTCATTTATTCATTTATTCATTTATTCATTTATTCATTTATTCACTTATTCATTTATTCATTTATTCATTTATTCATTTGTAAAATTCATTTGAAGTAATAACACGTATGCAGGGAAATATAATAACTACGGCATCCGCGTTAGTTTGCCAAGTCATCTGAAATTCCATGGGGATATTAAGGAACAACCTTGGTCTTTTATTTCAAAATTAGAAAGTTACTTCATGATTAACAATATAGTGTAACCGGAATATATTGTTACTAAGTGACAAAGGGCAACAACATTGTTTGGGGATCAAAGACCAGGAGGGCGAAGATCTATATATTTGTGATAATTTTGAAATGTACCAACAACGTCTCGTCATAGACTCTTACGATATCGTTGGCATCATTCATCTAAGATGGTTATAATCGTGACCCGTTCCGAATTTATATTAAAATTTTGGGCGCCAGGAACAGGTTACGTTAATTAAAACCAATACTTCCACAGCTAATTTCAACAAATGTATAAATGTCCGGCTAGGGTCAATGGGTCCCGTTATGGATAATCGCTATCGCCTAGACAGCCGATTACTTGATCTGCCAACAGTACAGTATGGCGAGGAATCTGAAAGGGAATAGTTATCTATTTCTAACTATTTAACAATTTTGATTGACTAAATGAAAATCTTTTCATTTCCAAAAGAAAAAAAATTCAACAATTTATTCAACACTATTAACAATTGTTTTTGTCCTTAGGTCATGACCTCGTTTTAAAATATATCTTTTGTACTGCAGTACTTATCTAATATCTTGGTCGCCGACGCCCCGCAGTCTCTTCTCACTTGAATGTAGGTGATCCCAAGTCCCGCTTCTCTCTTCTAATCTTGCGACGCTGCCGACGCATCCGGCCCTCACTGCCTAGAATATCTATCAGTTCTTACTTGATATTTAGAGTTCCTAGTCTTCCCCAACTAGTGGTAAAATATTAAAGTCCCAAACCGCAATATATATAAAACTTTCAAAGTCCTAATCGAACTTCCCGTTGCACATCAACTTCCAGAGTCCGAAAAACTGTTGAGTCTCACTCGAAGCTTACAAGTCCTACTTCACTAATATTGATCTCGCGAGCGATCTTTACTACTCGACGACTACTATCAGAATGTCCACATCTCCCTGTCCTTCCGCCCTCAACGCTTCGGCATCCGTCCTTCGTTCCTCTTTTCTAAAACAAAACGACAAAATTCGATTGTCTATTCTCCCTTAGCCAATCCATTCATCTCTTATCAAACCAAGTAGCCACGCCCTCGACAGTCATTCCTTTTCAGACCAATCCCATATCATTTTATCTGTCTATCTAGCCAGCGCCCCCACCTCTTCAAGGCCTACATTTAAAAAAAATATTTAATACGCCTGTAACAAGTAATGTACTTCAGCTTCCGGGTCAATGACCCCCATCTCGATCAGGTTTTTGTCCAGTTTCCCTGATCCATTGAGCAAATGCTGAGATGGCCCCTTGTTTTGCTTCTGGACGTAAATGTAGCTTCACTGTGCGCACGTTTTGTTGAGCACTCCTTTTGCTTGTAGTTCATTTACAGTTGAAATTGATTTTCTATAACTCGGGAAAAACATTTTTCAAATATTTTTTCTAAAATAATTATTTTCTAAATTCATTTTTTCGTTGTTTTTTTTAATAATAATAAAATTTCTGGCCCTCAAGAAAATGTGCGCAGGTAAATTTCTTTCCCCACACGTCATATATAGTTTTTACTGTTTTTTGACAAATAAATAAATAAATAAATGCAGTTTGTTGACTTTGCCAACCACTGCGCCGGCGTTGCTAAGGCTGTATATCGCCATTTGCATATCCTTTTGTCCAACCCATTTACAGCCAATATTATTAACAAAATATTATATATTTTGGTATATCACATTATTTATTTATTTATTCATTCATTCATTCATTCATTTTTTCTTTCATCTCACTTTTTTCCCTTTCTTTCTTTTTTTATTAGTACAGTTTTTCCATTTTAATCTTCATTTCTTTTTTCTTCTTTTCTGTTTTTAATACTTAGAAATATCTGTATTGTACATTTTATTATCGTCTCCTGTATTATTTCAGTAGTTTACCTTTGGGTTCCGGCTCTCACACGCAACCAATCTTTATAAATGAGGGCTCCAAAGAAAGAGAATTTCACGGAGACTTGACGAATTCCACTTTGACTTTAAAAATATGGATGATTTCTTTAAAAAAACTAATCGAAATATTAATGTAAAATGCAACCCGCATCACATGTCAACCTATATCGGCAAATAACTCATAAACGAAGCATTTTAGAGCCTTAAAGAGTAAAATATTGAGGCCAAAGGCCTTAAAGTTACGTTTTTCACAGCATAATCTACAAGATGAGACATTCTCCGATGCATTCATTTAACTTTTCGGTTTTACGCTTTAATACCATCAAGGCCACCTCAATATTTCAGCCCTTCCTGCTGGTAGCAATTTTTGTGGCGACACGCTTAGAAGGCTTAGATTCGACAATATTTACGCTTTCTGTTAACACCGTAGTTTGTGCAGTCTGACGAGGTTTATTTGCATAATCATTAATTCAAGATTTTTTCTCCAGCAACAACTAGAAGTACTATTATAGTTGCTTGATACCTATACCTATGAAGATTGTTTCTTATGCGTGTAGTGAAACTATTCAATTAACGTTTTTTCATGGTCTATAAGTGCTGTGTACTTAATTGTGGAAGGATGTGGGTATTCAGTGAAGAGTGAAGACTGTGTTTGTGTTTTACCCGTACCAATATTTTCGTCATTATTCGATGAAATTTTCAAGTCAACGGGTTCAGACACGTAGCTTTCTCAAAAGGAAAAAGCTAATATTTTTGTGACTATCACGAAAAACTAAAACCTAATTGACAAAGAATATTGAATAATTACTTCAAATGTCTTTAAGTAAGTGTTGGGAATTGTTCCAAGCAAATTCTCCATGATATTGAATAAATATTTATTGAAAATTTCTTTTACACATTAATTGCATTGTTTTTTATTTTTATTTGTAATTGTGTTAGTACATTGCGAGTTACCTTTGTAGATACGAATAAAAGTATAGTAGTATAGATACAAATAAACACGTTTCGTTAACTACTTTCCCTCTTGTTAGAATGAAAATAGAAGGATAGGGATGAGTGTGGGGTCTAACATGCGAGAGTTCTCGCACGGGTACGCAGAGGTAGTGGGGAAAAACTTGTGCTATGGCACAACACAAAGAACAAACTTTTTAAAGTAGCTAAAGTAAAATAGCTTGAAATAAATGAAAAACAAAAATCAAAACGCGCTAGCCTACAATACTATGTGAATCAATTAAAAAACAATTAAATTTAAAATTATAGAAAGAATAGTGCAAGTCACCCGACAACTGCCAACGATCGCAGTCCAAACGCACGATTTAAATGTTGGCGATATCTGGAAATATGTACACTATACTGCGATATTTCTAGGAAGGTCTCTCAAGATAACTCAAATCCCATCTTCGCGTTGGAATATGTCACGGCATTTCGCGTCTTTTCTCGGTCTTGCCGGTAGAAGTCGCATGATCGCAAGCACTGCTTCATACGGTCGCGATCGTGCGAAATCTAGCGGAACGACTGAGAAAGATGCGAAATGCCGTGACATGTTCCATCGCGAAGATGGGATTTGAGTTATCTTCAGAGACCTTCCTAGAAAAAAACGCAGTATAACGCCAAACTGCAAACTCATATTGTAAATAAAACACCGTTTGATATTAAACTCAAGGTGTCGGTTCGTTAAGATATTAAAAATGCAAACATAGTTTGAGCAACATTCCCATGTACCGAAGTGGGCTTACCAATGCCTACTAAATTGTTTCTAATGCTAACAAATGGTATTTAGTACTCAAAGGTGAAAACTTTAGTTTGATCATTTTTTGGATTCGGAATTGTTTTTCTTGAGGTACGTAAGGACGCAGAAAATAATTCAATACTTTTTAGTAAACAAATAATTTTTCAATTTTCTTACCCTAGCAAGATGGCACCCTGACTCTCCAAAACCCAGTCGGTTCTTCATAAGAAATCAAGGAAAGTTAAATATTGCAATGAGTAGGTCTCTTCTTGCTCGATCCGGTATTTTTGCACTACTTTACTTGGCTTTCTCAAGAGTAAAAACCTTTTCTATTATTTGAATATCAAGGAAAGCGAAAAGCTAACTCTCAAAGAAGATTGAAAAATTTCTTCAAATGTTTTTAAAGAAGAATGAATTGTTCCAAGAACATCTCTCTATAATGTGGAATAAACTTTAATTGAAAATTTGTTTGAAACATCAATTGCATTGTTATTTTGTTTGATATTCTGTAAGTACATTAGTAGTTCCTCTCTATGGAACGGATAGACAAGTGGATAGGAAAAGGGTGGGATTTAACATGCGAGAGTTCTCGCACGGATACGCTAGTTATGTACAAATTCTGATTTGTCATACATGGCTTATGCTGTATTTATGTGACAAATGAATATATTATTATTAATAAAAGGAGACGGTAATTCCCCTACTGTATTATTAAATAAGAAAAGTGCACAATGCAATGATTTGCTACTGTTCAGTGCAGAATTTGTTGATGCTTGTAATGATTTTCACATATCATTACGTGCTATATTTTTTGATATGTTTGTTTTCACATGATTTTCTACCTCCTCTTGTTATCCAATAATTGAATTTCTGTAAAACGTTTAATTTTCTTTTTAAGAGGAAAACATTTGTTAAAAGAAATGTTTTAAAATAAATAAATTCATATTTAAATAAATTACTATATTAATTTCCTATTCTTGAAATTTGTATTGTATCGTTGGCATTCTGCAGTTTTCTAGATGGTTTGTTCATATATGTACTGTCGTCCACATGTGTTGTTATTGTGACTTCATTTCCAGTATGGAATATTATGAGTTGTATTTTGGCTCCAATATGCTTTTTTGAGTACACTTGTAATGGTATCTTTGACCTCAGAAATTTAGTCCCTTGGTACACAAGAAATACCATGACCATAGAATGTTAAGATTCATGCAAATTAATTGCGTATTTCCTGCCTGACTTGATATAAAACTCCAAAAATTTTGATTTATTTTTGTTTGATAAATGTACATTTTCACAAGAGATTACATTTGTGATATAGTTTTCTCTACATTACTAATTCTAATATCATAGATTCTAGATTGTGTCCAATCACAGGCCAGCTCAGCCTAAAACAAGCTGGGGGCCAATTATATTTTCCGGGGACCCCCTTTTCTGTTAATTTTTTATTTACATATGTCATATTTTTCCTGTACAAGCTATATTAATAATTTCCAATGTGCACAGAAATTGAAAGAAAGTCATGCAGCCTCTATCCATGTGAAAGGTGTTTTTGTTTTCTTTAGATTCCCAGTCACTATTTCAACTTAAAAATATACAAAAAATATATGAAATCTTCTTAATAGCATACTCAATGATGCTGAGTTTAATTCTTATCTACGCAAAGACAAGGTGATTTGGAGGCAGTGAATGGATGTGATTGGGGTATTAATCAGGAGCTGTTTTATTCTGAGTGAATCTCACGTGAAGTCATTTTCATCTAAAGTTTTAGTGAATTTTGTCACTATAAATGTATTGGGATTTCTGAAATTTCTTGATTCTACGACACTTACTCAACCTTATATTTTAAAAACAAAAATTTTGTGTACACCACATATGCCGTGCAAATAAAAATATATTTATGTTGCTCTGGATCTTAAATCTCACTATTTCTCTTATTTAGATCTACCTACAAAACAAATATTTGTAACTATATGCAGTTTTGCTTTGACAGTGGCCATTTTCTTACAGCTAGTTTTACTTAATTCTCAAAGATCATTCAAACGTTAGGTGGTTCACAATATGTTCATAATCAATATTTTACTAGTGTTCACAACATGTGATTATCTTGTTTTATGGAGGTATTCTCTTTGTTGTCATTGGTTCACTTCAACAGGAAGGCTCTTGATATGTTCCAATCACGATGCAATGACACCCTTGCATCCACTTTTTGAAGAGGTAATGTTGACATGTTGTCTGTTGACAAATGTATGCATGACCATGTTCTTATGAATAAATGTCATCATTAAACTTAACTTGCAAACAGTTACTATCTTACAAGCATCCTGTGGACCTAATTGTCTTGGTAATTTATTTACTTATAACTAAATGCAGTTATAATGATGCATTTCGTGTTCCGCATAAACTGCACTAATATAGGTGGTAAAAAATGCAAATGGGGAGAAAAGTCTGTTTCATTGGTATGTTCATGTGACTTGTAATTGCTTGTAATTTGAATTAACGATTCATTTATATTATATGACGATTCCTTTTAATTTTTATTATTGCCTGTCACGTTTCCCATTTAAATAAATAATTGTTTGAAGTGGGTAAAATCAGTTCAAAGAAAGAATTTCTATGTTTCTTCCTTTCATAATCTTTGTTCCGCACGTTGCAACTTAACACCATTGTACAAATCATTTTTTAATTCTTTGATATATTTTGTAATAAAAGCAATTTTTTTGTATAATTTGTTTTGTCTAAGCAATTTAATTGCTTAAACTCTTTGTAAAAGTAATCCATCCTCTTTCATATAACATGAAATTGAACAATATGAGAAAGAAAATCCAAAATTTTTGAAGATTAAATAAATAAATATGACTTGGTGTAAATGCAGAAATTATTTGTAACAGAGTACTTGATAAGAGAACTAATAAATATCATTTGCCGGTGATGACTGGACCTCGGAATTTTAGGCACAAAAACGGGATGATTTAGGCACTGGAAATAGGCAACAAAATTATGAAATTAACTGTATAAAATTGCTATTATGAAATGAAGTTAAAACATCACTTTTCATTCCTAATAAGAATGAAAAGTGATGATTTAGATGCTTAAAATTGGTTACAAAATTATGAAAGCAGATAATTGACAACATCAGACATGAAAAGTTATGTTTCTGACAACTGATTAAAAATGGTCTAATTAGGCATATTTTATTTTTCAGGAAAGTCAAGTGTTTTAACATATTTGAGAGTGACTACAAGGATATTGTTTTATTAATTTTCATTTCATTCATTCTTTCACTCTTTTCATTCTCTACCTGTCAACTGCGCAGCTGAATCGGGAATGGGTGCAATAGCCTAAGAAGAGCTTACTGATTGAACACGAGTGCGAAACATGCTCTTTTTACTGACTTGCAAAGCTTCGGTGAATAGGCAATTGCGTATTTCATCAGGGAATATTCATGTTTTGGGATATTGTGGAAAGTATTTGCATTTTGATATAATTTTATAAAAAAATAAGTAATTAAAATATGATAATTCTTCAAAATTTCTTCTTTTAGGCAGTTTCAGGCAATAAAATATTAAAATAAGTTCCAACCATCCTTTTAGGTTATTTTAGGCACTATTAAATGCTTTCAGTAGATTTTTTAAAAATTTTTTTAAAATTTATTTATTTTTAAATTCATAAACATGTGTAATTATTTTCCACAACCTTCTAAAGGAACTAAATAGGCAGTTCTCCTAAAATCCGAGGTCTAGTGATGACAAAGCAGCATTTATTTTATTATATTTTAGAAGCATTTAACATTTTAAAAAAATGAGTAAATGTCATAGAATCAAGAAATTTCAGAAATCCCAATACATTTGTAGTAACAAAGTTCATTAAAACTTAGATGAAAATGACTTCACGTGAGATTCACTCAGAATAAAACAGCTCCTGATTAATACCCCAATCACATCCATTCACTGCCTCCAAATCACCTTGTCTTTGCGTAGATAAGAATTAAACTCAGCATCATTGAGTATGCTATTAAGAAGATTTCATATATTTTTTGTATATTTTTAAGTTGAAATAGTGACTGGGAATCTAAAGAAAACAAAAACACCTTTCACATGGATAGAGGCTGCATGACTTTCTTTCAATTTCTGTGCACATTGGAAATTATTAATATAGCTTGTACAGGAAAAATATGACATATGTAAATAAAAAATTAACAGAAAAGCGGGTCCCCGGAAAATATAATTGGCCCCCAGCTTGTTTTAGGCTGAGCTGGCCTGTGATTGGACACAATCTAGAATCTATGATATTAGAATTAGTAATGTAGAGAAAACTATATCACAAATGTAATCTCTTGTGAAAATGTACATTTATCAAACAAAAATAAATCAAAATTTTTGGAGTTTTATATCAAGTCAGGCAGGAAATACGCAATTAATTTGCATGAATCTTAACATTCTATGGTCATGGTATTTCTTGTGTACCAAGGGACTAAATTTCTGAGGTCAAAGATACCATTACAAGTGTACTCAAAAAAGCATATTGGAGCCAAAATACAACTCATAATATTCCATACTGGAAATGAAGTCACAATAACAACACATGTGGACGACAGTACATATATGAACAAACCATCTAGAAAACTGCAGAATGCCAACGATACAATACAAATTTCAAGAATAGGAAATTAATATAGTAATTTATTTAAATATGAATTTATTTATTTTAAAACATTTCTTTTAACAAATGTTTTCCTCTTAAAAAGAAAATTAAACATTTCACAGAAATACAATTATTGGATAACAAGAGAAGGTAGAAAATCATGTGAAAACAAACATATCAAAAAATATACCCTTTCTTCATTCCTGGACATCAAAATGTATCACATAATTTACAAGTCTACTATAGAAAATACAAAAACATTTTAAGGAATGTCAGCAAAGGCAAAAATAATAAAACATGATCAGCATAGTTTGAGAGTTAATATCAAAATTAAAACCATGCAGAATGTCATAAAAAATACTAACAAATCATCTTGAAACTTTGTGGGATATGTTGTTTTAAAGTGCAGTGACAGAGAGGTGACGAATTCATTGAACAAAATGTCACCAGTCTCTTTAACCAACACTTTTGCAGAATTGTGGTTAATCTTTTAAAGCCACAAACTTCAATATAGGGGCCATCCATAAATTACATAATGTAAATTTGGAGTATTTTCAATACCCTCTCTCCCCCTTGTAACGCGCCCACAATGCACACTTGAACCCCCCTCCCCTCCTTAATAATTACGTAGCGCCTGCGACAACACCCCTCCTTGTAAATGCAAGAAGTGAAAATAAATTACAGCACAGTAAAACAGTTTGTTCCAACATTCCAAATAAAATCGGCCGAAATTTTATCGTCCCTCTTCAAATTACCTGAAAATGCTCATACTTTTTCATTTTCATCTAAAAATAAGCAGAAATGTGCTCATCTGTTTTAGTTCATTGTATTTTCAAATTTCACGTAACAGCATATAACTGTTTTTGACCTATTTCACACAGCACTAACAAACAAAATTGTATAAACTTGTAAAATTAATACAAACTAGATATTACTATAATTTCGTATGTGTAGACACAAACTTTTGATATAAATTGTTCCTTGTCATTTTGTGCATGACCATGCTGAAATATAAGGTCGGAGGTCAAAAATCTCGTTTTCTCTTCAAAAATTCATTAACCAAATACGCCATCTTCGATTTTGCTGAAATTTTGGGAAATTAAAGGTAAGAGATCATACTTTAACAAATCAAAAAATCACAGATTTTTTAATGTTCTGAAATTATTCTGAAGTTGATATTCCATATTTTCCATTTTGTTTTAAGAGAACTTGATATGTAAACATACAAAGGACATAATTATTTACCTCATGTTGTAATATTTGAAATTATGTATTCATAAAGTTTCTAATCTTATAATTGATCACATTTTAATACTTTTTGTAGGTGGCGCCATATGTTTTATTTAAATCCATATGGATCTTTCTCACGTCAAAAGATACAAACTGATACCATTTCTGAAAAATCCATTTTTAAAATTTTATTTTTAAGTAAAGAATTAAAATACATGGAAAAAATAACATATCATATAAAAGTGAGTTACTATGATAATTTCTCCAAAATCAGCATTTGTTTATTGTTTTTTTACTCTCCGAAAAAAATGAGCTTGTTGTTTTGAAATATGATGATGGGGTTAAAGTTGTTCAGTTTATCCATCAGGACGTTTATAAATTGGTTAACTGATTTCATTATACAATTCAGTAAATAGCAATCAACATTTATCCACTGATTGAAGGCGATATTCTCAATATCATCCGACTCAAGGTTGTAAAGTATCACATCCTTGAAATCTGTGATATCCAAACAATCATTGGAGATTCTTTCGTAGCAAGAATCGGTTGGTGGTGTACATTTTATGACAGTACATCTGAAAATTTCTCCAATTTTTTTAGTTTTGAATTCCATGGGCAACAAGGTGGCTCCAGTCAACATCAGATTGAAGTTTTTGTGAATGCAGCACACACATACTGTGTGTATTTGAAGAACCAGCAAGTACACATTGCTTTGGTCGAAGTTCCGCAAACTTGGAGAAATTTTATTGTTTGGAAATAGTTCCTTGAAGACTTCAAAAATTCTTTTAAATTTCGTAACACGCATGGTTAAATTAAACTCCCAATATGACTAAGCCAAAATGATAATTACTGACATTACAGATTTTTTAAAATACAATTAAACAAATAATTGTATAACAACTTAACGAGCATAACGCCATTTTCTGACTAATTTTATACATTTACATAATTAATTTAAATAATTTGTTTGAGCTTAATTTACTTTATTTGCAGTTAACATAAAAGACAAAATCACTAGTGAAAAATCTGACCATTTTACAGTGGCGTAGCGTGACTCGCGCGGTTGGGGATGCTCAACATTAACGTGAACTGTAGACATCATGATTCTTAATGTTCTCTAGAATCTAGGTGATTGAAACAAATGTATACACTACTTCAACAGATTTATGTCAGGAGATTTCTTGAAAACAAATTATGTAATAGCTCAGCTTTAGTTCTCATGGGCGATTGGCAATGAGATCATTTGTGAATTTATATATTTCAAACCAAAATAAAAGTTTAATATATTTAAGCAAGAAATCAACTTCTTAGATACGAATTAACTATTAGTAGGCAAGCACTATATCTATTGTTTGTGCCCATGACCAAGCACAGAATCACGAGTGAGAAAGAAAAATATCTCTCTCACAACCTCAAGTGTGCTGCGCTCTCGTGCACAAACGAACAAATTGCTCAAGCCTTTTCTCAGCCGTATGCTAGCTTTTCAGGGCTCGAGAATCCAGGAGCTGGGGTGGAGAGGGGAGGGGAGAACCTCGCCGTCTGCGCATGCGTCATTGCTCGTCGCAATCTCGCGGCAGACGCTAGAAGCATTTTAGCATCCATGCAATCAAGAGGCCAGCTTGTATAAACGCGCGGAATTCAATAGAGGAAATCACTTACATTAATACAAAACGTGTTTCACTCACTTGGAAAATTATCAATACAATATTTAGGCTTCTTTGATTAATATTTTACGTGGGGATGCTCAGCATCTTAGCGTTCCCTGACGTTACGCCACTGTCATTTTAAAAGAATAAAATTCCACATATTTTGTATTTATATTAATAATTAATAATATTCACCAATTAAATTTAATATAATTAAGTTATTTTGCTTAAATCGAGAAATAGTATATCTTCATTTTATTGATAATGTTTATTAAAATATTAGGTTTTCCATGTATTTTAATTCCTTTCCTTTAAAAAATTATTTTGAAAAAGTCTAAAATATGGATTTTTCAGAAATAGTATCGTTTTGTATCTTTTGACCTAAGAGAGATCCATGCGGATTTGAAAAATAATGCTCAAAATCACTAGGAACTATTTATATCAAATGTTTATGTGTCTACACATTCAAAATTATCGAAATATCTATTGTGTGTATTAATTTTACAAGTTAATCCAATTGTGTTTCTTAGTGCTCTGAGAAATACGGCAAAACAGCTAAATGATTTTTATATGGAATATAAATGAAAATACGATTAACTAAACAAATGAGCACATTTCTGCTTATTTTTAGGCAAAAATGAATAAGTATTAGCGTTTTCAAGTAATTTGGCGAGGGCCGATCAAATTTCGGCCGATTTTATTTGGAATTACCCATTTATTTTACTTGTGTTGTATATTAAAATGAATGATAATTAAAGTAGAAATTAGTTGGATTTGTGAGTGAAGGAAGAATACTTTGGCGAGAAATTGTTGATCACAAGCTATGCACATGCCTTCGTGGATGATAGAAGAAGGAGAGTCTAGCGCGCCAATTTAATTGGATTCTAGCATACAATATACCAGTTTCGAATATTTTCTTCGTAATTTTACAGATTAAAATGTTGAAAATATATTTCCATTTATTGCAACAATTTATAATCAATAACTGAGGTTTATTTAGGTTTTTAAAACAAAATAATTAGTTAATATTTTAATGTTCTAGTGCAACTCAAAAAATGAATTTCAGCAAATGTTGAAAAATGTAAAAAGTATCAATGTTACGTAACAATTAACTAATACCCCCTATCCCTATGTAGCACAGCGTAACGCTGCCTCAGACTCCCTATCTATACTAATATATAAAGACAGAACTGCACTGACTTACAGCGCGATAATCTCTGAATCTACTGAACCAATACTGATGAAACTTTTATACTAGCTTCCTTTAAAGGTCTGGAGTAACATAGGCTATGATTTACAACCATAAACCTTAACATATTCACAAAATAATTACTTTTCTGGACATTTTTCGACTAGCATTACATCGTAGATTCAAGAATGCATCAATGTTAATAGTTTAGCTTTGCGCCACCTGAGGCGCAGTCTTCGTGAAAACTGAGGATGTCTGAGATCTACTGCTCATTTCATCAACAGCCAGAATTATTACGAAATTCGGTGAGGTTTGAATACGGCTATTTACACATGTCCGTGAATGTTAGTTCAGAACGTTTGTGTATCGTTTGAAAGACAGCCGTAACAACAGTGGTAAGGAATGTCAATTTACATGTACATGTATTAAGTAATAATATACAGTATAATGTTGAGTTAGGTTGAGAGAGTAAAAAGTACAATAATATACAATGCAGTTGAGTTAGGTTGAGGTAGTAAAAAGTACAGAATGTATAATAATGTACAATGTACATGACATAGATATCGTATATTTTCAAAATAACCTCTTATTTACAGAAATTTGTGAATTCTAAATTGTTGAAAACAATGGTGAAACGGAAGACGCATTTGTCAAAACATACTACAAGTGCGAAAAGATGGGCAGAATATAAAAGTTCAGAATCGGCTACACAAAGGCAAGAGCAACTTACTGAAGACGACAACACTACAAGGAGAGAAGTCAATTTCAATAATTCCCTAGGAAGCAGCTCAGTTTTTCATTATGACCCCCAATTTGATTATTTGCATAGTTCACATATTCAGATTGGTCATATGGAAAATGTTTGTATGTTTTGTGGAGCAAAAAAATGGGCATTCGAACATAATAGCATGTGTTGTTCTAATGGGAAAGTAAAGTTAAGGCCTTTAGTGGAGCCTCCTAACCCTTTGAAAAGCCTCCTACTTGGTGAACATCCATTATCAAAGCATTTCCTACGCCATTTGAGATAATACAACTGTCTTTTTCAGATGACATCTTTTGGTTGCACAGAACATAAAGAAGGATTTGACATGCCTACATTCAAATTCAGGGCCAAATTTATCATCGCATTGGTAGTTTACTTCCAACAACGAACCCTGGATTTCTGCAGGTGTATTTCCTTTCTGAAGCAGACCAAATGTCTTTGCGTCAAAATATTGTACCTAATTTAAATCCAGAAATTATACAAATGATGCAGAGTATGTTGCACACACACAATCAGTATATTAAAAGTTTCAAGGCTGCCATAGAACAAGCACCTCCAAATACTCTGGATTACAAAATCCTTATCCGAGCTGACATTATCCCTGTCAATTATCACAGAGCCTGTTTCAACCAACCAACAACAAATGAAGTGGCTATATTACTGGTGGATGAAGATAAAGGGCACCGAGATATTGTATTGCACAGTAGAAACGGAAGGTTACAGCGTGCTTCAGAGTTACATCGTGCTTACGACCCTCTTTAGTATCCTCTCATTATTGTTAATGGAGAGGATGGGTATTCCACAAGTAATTTCAGGAAGAGGAAACCAAAACCTTTCAAAGAAAATATCTTGCATGCAATACTATTCTTATAGATTTATGGTGAGGGAAGGTACAGTGAATTTTCTGCTAATGTTCCAGCAATTATTGAATCAGTTTGTTGTTGACATGGCTGCTAAAAGGATTGCAGAAAGACTTGGATATATCAAACAAAATCAAAAAACATTAAGAGCAAAGAACTACATTCATCTTCGAGATGCAATTAACAATGACGCTAACATAAATACACAAAATATTGGACAGCAGGTCATTTTACCATCTATTTTTACTGGTTCACCAAGGTACCTCCATGAGAAAACCCAGGATGCTATGACATACCTGAGACACCATGGTCGCCCTGATCTTTTTATTACAATGACATGCAACCCCGAATGGCCAGAAATCAGACATGAATTGTATGTGGGACAGAATACTCATGACAGACATGATATTATTTCACGTGTATTTCATCTGAAATACCAAAACGTGATGAATTTGATCACCAAAAACCACATTTTTGGCGCAACTGTATGCCATATGTCAACAATAGAATGGCAAAAAAGAGGATTGCCCCATGCTCATATTCTGATTTGGCTTCAAAGAAAAATACAACCAGATGAAATTGACTTAATTATTAGTGCTGAGATACCCAATAAAGAAGAAGATCCTCTTCTTTACGAAATTGTTTCCAAACACATGATTCATGGACCATGTGGAGAATACAATTCACGATCGCCATGTATGGTCAATGGTAAATACAATAAGAGATTCCCACGCTCTTTCACTGTTCATACTCAGTCAGGCAATGATGGATATTCACTTTATAGGAGACGTTCGCCTGAAGATGGTGGTCACATTGTAGTTTTGGGTAGACATTCTGATACACAAATGGATAATCGCTGGGTTGTTCCGCATTCACCAGTCCTAAGCAGATGCTTTTCAGCTCATATTAATGTAGAATACTGTCACTCTGTGAAAGCAATCTAATACATTACTAAGTATGTTAACAAAGGTAATGATCGAGCAACTTTTACTGTACAAAATGATTGCAATGAAATTGAAAAGTACATAAATGGTCGCTACTTGAGCACATCGGAAGCCTTCTGGAGAATATTTAAGCTGCCAATTCATGAAAGATACCCAGCTGTAATTCATCTGGCGGTGCACTTAGAAAATGGTCAAGGGGGGTATTTCAACCAGCATAATATCCTGCAAGTTTTAGAAAATCCTCTTCAGACAACATTAACTTGCTTTTTCAAACTGTGCCAAGATGATGATTTTGCAAAAACTTTGCTTTATTGTGAAGTGCCTGCATTTTATGTCTGGAGAAATAAAAATAGGCAGAGAAGGAAACGTGATCAACTGGTTGAAGGGCATTGGGTGTAAGGAGAGATGCTGCTCTTGGAAGAGTTTGCACTGTGCATCCAAACTTCACAGAATGCTATTACCTTCGTCTGCTTCTGCATCACATTCGTGGTCCAACTTCTTTTGCTATGCTAAAAACAGTGAACAATATCGTACAGCCTTCTTACCAGACAGCGACTGGGCCTCATAGAAAATGATGAGCATTGGAAACACACGCTGAGTGATGCTGCACGTACACAGTCACCATCACATATTCGTGAACTATTTGCGATACTATTGGTATTCTGTCAGCCATCTGATCCAAGCAGTTTGTGGTGTGAATTCAAGCAAGTCATGTGTGAGGATATTCTTTTTCAAAAGCGTTTGCATGAAGACAACCAAGATTTACCATTCTCAGTGGATGTATTCAATGAAGGATTAATTAATCTAGAAGACATTATTGCATCTTTCAGTGATAAGCGACTTCGTGATTTTGGTATTCTTGAGCCAAGTAGACTAAGTTCTGACTATACAAGAGATACATATAGTATGTGTGATGTGCATCGATACCTAAAAGGAAATTTGCCAAAATTAGTTCCTGATCAAAGAACAATCTTCAGCGCAGTTATTGATAGTGTTCAAAATGACATTGGTATTCTGTTTTTCATTGATGTCCCTGGAGGCACCGGTAAAACGTTTGTAATCAACTTACTTATTGATAAATGTAGATCAGAGAGAAAAACTGTCATTGCTGTCGCGTCTTCTGGAATCGCAGCAACATTATTAAAAGGTGGGAGAACAGCACATTCTACCTTCAAATTGCCTTTGAACACAACTTTTATAGAACAAGCAACATGTAAAGTTAGTAAGAATAGTTCTATTGCAAAGATTTTTCGTGATCCAGTATTAATTATCTGGGATGAGTGCACCATGAGCAACAGATGTCACATAGAAGCTGTTGACAGAATGTTACGGGATGTACGATCATCTTCCAAATTAATCTTCCTTTCCAATTACTGTTGTATTTTCTGGTGACTTCCGGCAAACCTTGCCTGTAATTGCTAAAGGCACTAGAGCTGATACAATCAAAGCAAGCTTAAAGACATCCCAATTTGGTAGAATGTTAAAATAATGACTCTCAGTACAAACATGAAGACTTTGTTAACTGATGACTCAGATTCTGCGCAATTTGCAGCACTGCTTCTCGCAGTTGGAAGCGGTTCAGTTACCAATATCAATAGTCAAAATATATTAGTAGATCGTCGGTATGGTCACGTGGTTCATACAATAGATTTAATTCAGAAGATATATGAGGATGTGCAAACAATCCTAAATAAGACACATTCATGGTTGTGTGAAAGAGTAATACTATCTCCAAAAAATAATGTGGTAGATGAAATTAATCATCAAATCCTACAGCGCTTTCAAGCAGAAACAAAAGAATATCGATCATTTGACACTGTGAAACCATGAAAAGATAGAATTAGTCTTCCTGTCTAATCATATTCTGCAATAATGCCCGGGCAACGCCGGGTACTTCAGCTAGTATATATATATATATATATATAATAAAAATATATATAATAATATATATATATAATATAAAAATATATATTATTATTAATATATATTATATTATATATATAAAATATATATAATATAAAAATATATATAATAAATATATATATATATATATATTGTAACGATTGCTTTGTTACAACAATGAAGATATTGTTGAGCACGGCCGAATGTTTTGAAAGACGCGCGGAAGTCAGCGGCGCGCCGTAATGTAATGGATGACGACGAGATACCGCGGCGCACAGTGTAGTTCAGAGCGGTGTTGGGAGGAGGAGTGGTTAGCGGCGGAGGGTAGGCGAGGCCAACTCACCCCTACGAACTTCCTCATAAATACGCTGATCGCCAGATCAGAAGCCCCTTATTTGCTTCAGCTGGCGCCGAGTATTGTTCTTTTGGTGAAACGAAGACGTGTAAATTCCGCACAGTAGTCAGTGTCTAGTTTGCGTGTAATTCTAGTAGAGAGTTTAATTGAAGTAGGCGACGAATGAGATTTGGAATAGTAATATTGTGAGTATTGTTTTTTTTTTAATTTGTGTTGGAGGAGAGTGCAGAACAAGACGACGCATTAAAATTCAGGGTCAAAGACTAGAACGGCGTTATTCACTTTGTTCTGGTGGATCGAGTAGCCAGAATTTAAGTGATATAGACGCTGATTGAGTACGTGGAATCAGTCAGGAACAATTACGCTGTGCCATAAAGAATCAGCCATTCAAATATCCAAGTGCACGGCGCCCTGGACAGAGCTAAAAGCGGCCACCCGGCTGTGATCGTGCGAGGACAATAAGCACGCGGGTGAAAACTTAAAAATCGCGCTGAAGAACAGTTCCGGAAGGAGACGAAGAAGAGAGCCACCGAACGGGAAGAAGGACCGTAGGGGAAGAAGAAGAGGCGAGGAAGAAAGAAGAGTACCAGGAAAATAAGAAGAGAGAAGCAAACGAGACCCAGCATCGCTGCTAGAGCGGCGAATTCCAACAACGCAGTCTCTGGTGTCGGCGAAGCGCGGAGCCAAGGTCGAACGCCGAGCCACAAGCGCTGAGGTAACGATAAGGGAGAGGGGGACGTGTTAGCGAGGCCACGAACGCGCGAGCAGCTAGAAAGACTGTTTCGTAGTAAAGTAGGGCGAATATTACGCTTTACAGAATTCGTGAATAACTCGCGTAATTTGTTGAACCTAGAATTTTCATATCATTGTTTGGAATGCCTTATGAATGAAAAGAACACTGCCCTTTTGAAGTTAATTGTAAAGAAAGTCATTGCTTAGATAAGACAAATTTTGAACAACGTGTAAAAACTTATAAGAGAATAAGAGTTATTGAGTGTGAATTCAATTGGTCATTGTAAATAGTAATTTTTCTTTTTTTGTGTGAATTGTGAGTTAGAATAATTAAGTGTTTAATTTCACGCAAAAACGTACACGAAAGGCAGAGATTGAAAGAGTACCAGTCGACTGAGTCATTGATTTAAATTTTTGTACAATTATCATAGTTGATTTGTTTAAAGAGGTTGGAAGAAGTGTTTCAAGCATATATTTCGATCACTAGAAAAAAATATTCTTGCCATTTTTTTCTTGTTTGTTGCATTGTTTTTTTCTCCTTTCAGAGTAAGCAAAGAAATTGTATTTTTTTAAAAATTGAATCATTTAATAATATATCTGAACTTGTTACTGAATTTGTGTATGTGTGTGTACCCATTTTCCTTGAATTCCCTACTATCTGTCGCAAGAATCATATATATATATATATATATATATATATATATATATTATATATATATATATAATAGCATTACCGTACATTGGTTAATAATAAAATAACTTAATTTTGAATTGCCTTCCACGGGACATGTACGCGGAAGCCTCAAGGAGACGCGCAGGCCACCGCGGATGCTTTCGCCTGCCTGGCGCCGGGCAGATTCGCTACGGCCGCCTCGCCCCTTCGCTCCCGTTTGCCAGCCCCTAACCATTTAGTTACGGACAGCTGGAGATTCACCCCGACCGCCGTGCTCCCGATTACTTTAAGGACAAATTATTACTACCCCGCCAGCTTGCCAGCCGCTCGAAAGTGTACGTGCACTCCATAAGCAAATCAGACAAAGAGCGCAAATGAAAATTTTCCATCCAGTTTCTGAGGACCGCCATCTCTGATTGGACACAAGGGTTTCTACTGCGTAGTTAGTGTCAATCAATCTAAAATGAGATCGCCCCAGATTCTGGAAATTTCCAGAAACTTTAGTGAGTTTTGGTGGGGGAGAAATGGGGCAGCTGCTCTGTGACACGACCAGAAAAGAAGGAGACACGAGTGGTGAACGTTGGAGAGTGCGGAGCTTCGTGTCTGGGGGGTTCGCGCACTTCCGGATTTTTCCCGAGTCGGCTAAAATAAACGCCAAATTGGACCATTATTGTTAATTGGAGAATTTCTTCTGCTGGCAGCAGCGCCAAGCAGAGAGTTGCTTTAATTTCACTTAGAGAATTTGGGGCTGAAGTGCTATCTTTGTTTTCTGAGCCGTGCTTGGCCATAATAAAAAAAGGTGACAGTGAAATTTGCATTATCAAAAAACGAACTTGAACGAGACATTAAGCTGCCCTATTTTGGTGCGGTTTCACTCACGCAAAGTGAACCAGAGCTTTGCCGTCGCCCGCCACGAGAGCCGCCGCGTTCAACACAGCCGGCGCATAGCTGCGTAGAGGAGAAAAGGGACTCCATTCATACTCCGCCTAGTGCCTCGCGGACAGTCGTCTTTCTGAATAGGACATTGACCTTTGAGGGTGACGTTTCTTCCGAATCAGCCTGCGCTCGCCACAGCCCTTCAGGCGGGAAAACTAATTTTTTTGTCATCTGAACTTTAAGCTATCCAAAATTCATAAAGGTTTTTCAATTAAGTGTAATTACAAAGAACGGTTCGTGGCATTAGAAAAGAATTAGATAACATTTTTACTTTCCCGTATACGTATGTATACTGAAATATACCTTTATCATCGTCTCATCACGAGTGTGGTTGTAATTATGGCCTGTTCCAAATTTATATTAAGATTTGGGCGCCAGAAACAGGTTACATTAATTACTACCAAAGTTCTCCCATCTAATTTAAACAAAATTGTATAAACATCCAGCTAGCTTGGGTCGATGGGTCCGGATACAAATACTCGCTATCGCCTCGATAGCCGATTACCTGATCTGCCAACTATACAGTATGGCGTGGAATCTGAAATGTAATAATTATATGCTTCCAACTAATTAAAGATTATGATTGACAAATGAAAACTCCTTTCATTTCCAAAGAACAAAGTTCAATAATTTATTTAACGTTAAGTTTTAACAATTAATGTTTATGGTCATGACCTTTTAAATACGTTATCTCTTTTGTACTGCAGTATTTCTTTACCGTTTTGCTTGCCGACGCTCCGTAGTCGCTTCTCACTTGACCGTTGTTGGTTCCAAGTTTCGCTTCTTTCTTCCGGTCTTGCGCTGCTGCTGACACGTCCAGTCCACACTGCATAAACTATTTATCAGTTCTTATCCGACGCTCCCGGTTCCTAATATTTCCCCCTGGTTATGTAAAACATTAAAGTTCAACTGCAATATCCGAAAAACTGTACAAGTCCTCCGCGAATTCACTTCTGACAAATAATTCTCAGAGTCCAAAAAAAACTATTACTTCTCTCCCCCAAAAAATATACAAGTCCCACTTTCCTAATATAATGTCCGCAAACGATCTTTACACCACGACACCCAGAGTCAGAATGTTCTGTTCAATGCGTTCTTTAACCCTTTATGGTTCGGTAAGCGTCCCTCATTCTATTTTTTCAAAACACAGCGGCAAAATTAGACAGTCTAATCTTCACTAGCCAACCCGTGCGTCTCTTACGAACCCGAGTAGCCGCGACCCCCGTCAGTCATTCGTTTTTGAACCAATCACATCTTATTTTCTTTAGTTATCTAGCCAGCGTCCCGACATCTTCAAGGCCCGTGTACAGTTTGTTGACCTTGCCAACCTCTGCGCTGTCGTTGCTAAGGCCGTATACCGCCATATTGTATACCCATTTATCCACCCCATGTACAGCTAATATCATTAAATAAAATCTATAATATTCTGGTATATCACAATACACGGAGTGATATACATAGTATAGGGAAAGTTATGTAATGCTGCGCGAAAAAATGGCCAATTTTCGGCGGAAAAAAATTCATTGCCGGGCCGTGATAACGAGAAAGTGGATAAAACCAGTTGCTAAATGAAGAAAAAACAATTCCCCAACACGTGGGGTAGCCTGAAACCCTGCTTTGTCGGTCCTTGATACCGAAAAACCAATTGAAAGGAGAACGTCTGTCTGTCCGTCCGTCCGTCTGTGAACACTGCTAGCGCTTAAACCATACGTACGATTTCTTCCAAAATGGACATTCCCCGGTCGATCTAGTTCTAGTCAAAGCTTTGATATTTTGCAAAAGATTCTGTAAAATTTAGGGGTACTTTACATGAAGCCCCCGGATATTTTCAAAATTCTCTGGGAAATCGCTCCAATTTTTTTCTTTAAATTTCTTGTAAGGATTGAGTAAAATACACTTATTAAGATGACATTGGTCCAATTTTCACGGATAACTCTGAATTTTAGAAAATTGCAAAAGTTTAAAATTTTTTCGGCGTCTATCTGGAACTACAAAATTGAAGACAGAGATTTTTCTTTTAAATAAAATCTGTTCTCCAAAGTGAGTTCTTTCATTAAGGTCATGTGCATTTTTTAAAATTTTAGTAGTTTTCACGCAATATTGCGTGAAATATGTGCAATTTTAAAACATTACAAAATCTAGATTTTCTCAAAAACGTCTCCAAATTTTTTACTTTCCCGTATACGTACGTATACACGGAGTGATATACGTAGTATAGGGAAAGTTATGTAATGCTGCGCGAAAAAATGGCCAATTTTCGGCAGAAAAAAATTAATTGCCGGGCCGTGAAAACGAATAAGTGGATAAAACCAGTTGCTAAATTAAGAAAAAAAAATCCTTTATCTCGTTGTGTGGTCAAAATCCATGATTTGTTGCTTCTTTATACTTAAAAATCGATTGACGGCATTCCGTCCGTCTGTCCGTCTGTGGTCAACGCTAGCGCCTAAACCGTTCGGTCTATTTTCTTCAAAATTGATATTCCCCAGTCGATCTGATTCTAGTCGAAGCTTTGTGATTTTGAAAAAGATTCTTTAAAATTTGGGGGTACTTTATATGAAGCCCCCCGGGGATTTTCAACATTTTCTCAAAAACGGCTCCAAATTTTTTCTTTAAATTTCTTGTGTGAATAGAGTAAAATACACTTTTTAACATGGCATGGATCCGATTTTCACGTACAGCTCTGAATTTTCGAAAATTTTGAAAGTTTGACTTTTTTTCGGCGTCTTTCTGCAACTACAAAATTGAAGATAGAGATTTTTTCTTCAAATAAAATTTGTTCTTCATATTGAGTTCTTTAATAAAGGTCATGTAAATGTTTTTCACAATTTTGGTAGTTTTCGTGCAATATTGCGTGCAATATGTGCAATTTTAAAAAATTACAAAAACAAAATTTTCTCAAAAACGGCTCCAAATTTTTTCTTTAAACTTTTGGTAGGGATAGTGGTAAATGTACTCTATCAATGACATAAAAGCCATTTTGGTCTATCGGTTGGTTTTTTCAAAAATTACCAAAATGTAAATTTTTTTACTTGTCTCTCACGTCGTTAATATTTACATTATCGGCGATTTTTTTACATTATTATATTTACGAGTACATATGCTTTAAATAATGTCAAGTAAAGTTTCTCGAAAACACTACCGTTTTCTGTGAAAAGTAGCTCAAATTTCGGCATTTTCAGAAATGCTCAAACGTCGTTTTCTCGTATATGGCTGCAATTTTTTTCTTGAAACGTTTGTAACGGATAGTGCTAATTACACTCATTAGTATAGCGAGAAGTTTATTTTGAGTTTTTTTTGTTTTTTTCAAAAATTATATAAATGTAAATTTTTTGAAAGATCTCTCACATCTTTAATATGCACATTATCCGCAATTTGTAAAGATGATTTTATTTGTGAGTGTAAGTGCTTCAAATAACTTCAAATAAAGTATTTTGAAAACTCAAAAATTTTCTGTGAAAATGAGCTTCAAATTTCGCATTTTTAGTAGTGCTAAAACGCCATTTTCTCTTAAACGGTACATAATTTTTAAAAGAAAATTGCCATTTACGGCTAGGTTTTTGTGTTCTTTAATATTCTAAAATTAATGTTTCTGTTCTACCAATAGGAAACCGAAAAATTAAGAAAACGACAAAAAAATGTACTTTTGGCGATGATAGATGGTAGCTGGCAAGAAAGAGTATGTGGCAATTCCGAATAGCTAGCGAAGATCCAGGAAAATAGAAAACTAATACGGGAAAGTCTGTGCCATTCTGTTTCTGTTTTTGGCAAATAAATAAATAAAATAAATACGGTCATGCTTAATTTTTTCAAAATACGAGTAGTTTTTCTTTAATTTTGTGACAAACGTAATAGGCCGCTGTAAAGTTACTGCGCTTCGGACAGCTGGATGCGTCGTAAATTAGAATGTGCAATTTTGTATATTATTTCTTTCTTCGTTTCTTACATTCGAACTTTGTTATAGACTTACACATTAATATTTTAGAAATTGTTTATTTTGAAATATTTGAAATAAGTAAAAAGAATTAATAGCTCTCAGAATAGCGACAATGCAGGGTCTGCAACAATGGAATTCACTTTGCGCTCGCGAATATCTGTGAATTAGTGTCATTGTTGTGACCTAATGGAGCTGTATGAAAAGGAGTTATAATTGTCTAATTTATGTTGATATTTGCAGGCAAATATTTAGTTTTGCACCAAATGCTGTACCATTTGTAGTGAGTAGAGAATTTGTTGCATGGTTTTAATATACTCTTCCCTAATCATGGCCCAATGGAAGGCATTTCTATATTTCCAGGGTATCAGGATTCTTTTTCCAATACAGGGTTACAAAACTTTTGCATTCTATTTTTGTGAAGTTGTAGAATTCACATAGTTCTGACAACACTGCAATGGAAATAGTGAGTTCCAAGCGAAGATGTTAGTAGCGCATAAAGTGCAATATTACAGTACTACTTAGCTGTTTCCTCTAATACGGGAAAGTAAGTGCTGTTGTAGCACCACTAGTTCTTTAAACTTTTTGTAGGGAAAGTGTTAAATGTGCTCTATGAGATGACATTAACACCAAATTCTCTATTCTTTTGTTTTTTCAAAAAATGGAAGTGTAGTGGCGGTTAGAACATAGGGACGTCCACCGTCACTCATACCCTCGGCGGCGCCACGTCACCGCGGGAAGGCGCGCCACGGCAGCGCTGGGGCGGTGGCTGCGGCGGTGATGGAGGGTAGCGCACGACCCCTCTCCTCCCCTCGCCCTCCCCGGGCGGTAACCGGGCGGGCAGCGGCCGGGCGGGCTGGCACTTGTAAGCCTGCACTCGCGCGTGAAAGACTGAACTATTCTGGTACTTACTGTGTTCGACCCGGCAAGTTATCGGCATTCTTTCTTTGGTATTTGGACTTGGACTCTGGCTGCACGGAACATCTACTGGACTGCGTAACGACCTGGCATCTTTTTGGGACATCTGGTTTATAGCACATTGGCAGGAAACGGTACGATTGTGGAATTTTGTGAATAAATTGGATTGTGAAAATCCGTGCTCTTTCAATAACCCAGCTATCCCGGTCACTTCAGGAAGAACGTATTTTTTTTGACTTGTCTCTCACGTCGTTAATATTTACATTAGCGGCGATTTTTTCATATTATATTTACGAGTACATGTGCTTTAAATAACGTCAAGTAAAGTTTCTCGAAAACGCAACCGTTTTCTGTGAAAAGTATCTAAAAATTCCGCATTTTCAGAAAAAACGCCATTTTCTCATATATGGCTGCAATTTTTTTCTTGAAATTTTGTAACGTATAGTGCTAATTACACTTTTTAATATGACGTGAAGTTTATTTTGAATTATTTTTTTCTTTCAAAAATTATATTAATGTATTTTTTTAAAGATCTCTCACATCTTTAATATGCACATTACCAGCAATTTGTAAACACTAGCGTACCCGTGCCAGAACTCTCGCATGTTAAAACCCACCCTTTCCCTATCCATTTGTCTATCCTTTCAATTAAGAAGGAAAGTTGTTAATGTAAAAGGTTTATTCTTTTAATGTATAAATGTAACTTCTAATGTACTTGCAGTATATCAAACAAAAATAATACAATTGATGTTGGAAACAAATTTTCCATAAAAGTTTATTCAGCATTATTGAGAGATGTTCTCGGAACAATTCATTAAAAACAACTTTGAACAAATTATTCACTCCTCCTTGAGAGTTAACTTTTCGCTTTCTTTGATAGTCACATACATAATAGAAAAGGTTTTTACTCTTCAGAAAGCAAAGCAAAGAAAAATAAAGTAGTGCGTAAATACCGATCGAGCAAGTACAACCCTACACTTTGCAATATTATTTGAATTTCCTTGATTTGTTATCAGGAACAGTGGGGGTTTTGGAGAGTTCAAGGTGACAGCTTGCTGGGTTGCGAAAATTGAAAAATTATTTGTGTATTAAAAAGTATTGGATTATTTTCAGCGTTCTTACATACCTCAAGAAAAGCAATTCCGAGCCAAAAAATAAACTAATGTTTTCACCTTTGAGTACTAAATACAATTTGTTACCATTGGAAACAATTTAGTCGGCTTAGACTTCACTTCGGTACATGGGAATGTTACTCAAACGATGTTTGCATATTGAATATCTTAACGAACCGACACCTTGAGTTTAATATCAAACGGTGTATTATTTACAATATGAGTTTGCAGCTGGGCGTTGATGTACATACTTCCAGACAAAGAGTATATATGCTTCCAGACACCACCAACAAATTTTAATCGTGCCTTTGGACTGCGAATGTTGGCAGTTGTCGAGTGACTTCTCCTATTCTTTCTATAATTTTTAATTTACTTGCTTTTTTAATTAATTCACGTAGTATTGTAGGTCAGCGCGAATTGATTTTTGTTTTTCATTTATTTCAAGCTATTTTACTTTAGCTAATTTAAAACGTTTGTTCTTTGTGTTGTGCCATGCACAAGTTTTCCCCTACTATTTCCGCGTACCCGTGCGAGAACTCTCACATGTTAGACCCTATGTTAGATCCCTATCCTTATATTTCCATTTTAAGAGGAGAAGTAGTTAACGAAACGTGTTTATTTTTTTAAAATATATAAAGGTAAGTTGCAATGTACTAACACAATATCAAATAAAATTTAAAAAATGCAATTGATGTTTAAAATAAAATTTCAATAAATATTTATTCAGAATCATGGAGAGTTTTCTTGGAACAATTCACAATACTTCCTTAAAGACAACATTTGTAGTAATTATTCAATATTCTTCGACAGCTAGCTTTTAGCTTCTCGTGAGTCACAAAAATATTAGAAAAGCTTTTTTGAGAAAGCTATGTGTCTGAACCCGCTGACTTTAAAATTTCATCGAATGATAGCGAAAATACTAGTACAGGTAAAACACAGTGTTCACTCTTCTCTGTGCACAAACATCCCTCCTCAATTAGATACACAGCACTTACAGACACCGGTAAAACTTTAATTGATTGGTTTCACTACACGCAAAGAAACAATCTTTATAGGTATCAAGCAACTATAATAGTACTTCCAGTTGTTGCTGGAGAGCAAATCTTGACTTAATGATTATGCAAATAAACCTCGTCAGACTGCGCAAACTACGGTGTTAATAGAAAGCGTAAACAAAGATTGTCGAATCTAAGCCTTCTAAGCGTGTTCCCACAAACATTGCTACCAGCAGGAAGGGCTGAAATATTGAGGTGGCCTTGATAGTATTGAAGCGTGGAACCGAAAAGTTAATTGAATGGATCGGGGAATATCTCATCTTGTAGATTATGGTGTGGAAAACGTTTCTTTAAGGCCTTTGGTCTCAATATTTTACTCTTTAAGGCTCTAAAATGCTTCGTTTATGAGTTATTTGCCGATATAGGTTGACCTGTGATGCGGGTTGCATTTTACATGAATATTTCTGTGCGTTTTTTTAAAGAAATTATCCACATTTTTAAAGTCAAAGTGAAATTCGTCAAGTCTCCGTGAAATTCTCTTTCTTTAGAGCCCTCATTTATAAAGATTGGTTGCGTGTGAGAGCCGGAACCCAAAGGTATACTACTGAAATAATACAGGAGACGATTATTATATTTGCTAGTGTAAGTGCTTCAAAGAACTTTGAATAAGGTATTTTGAAAACTCAAACATTTTCTGTGAAAATGAGCTTCAAATTTCGCATTTTTAGTAGCGCTAATTAGCTTTTTAAAACGCCATTTTCTCTTGAACGGCACATAATTTTTAAAAGAAAATTGCCGTTTAGAACTAAATTTCTGTGTTCTTTAATATTCTAAAACGAATATTTCCGTTCTACCAATAGGAAACCGAATAATTAAGAAAATGACAAAAAAATGTACTTTTGGCGGTGATAGATAGCAGCTGGCAAGAAAGAGTATGTGGCAATTCCAAATAGCTAGCAAAAACCCAAGGAAAAAGAAAACTAATACGAGAAAGTCTGTGCAATTCTGTGGCACCACTAGTTAATATTTACAAACTAACCACAATTATTAATTCTCAAGGCACAGAAAAATTGGTTAAACGGATTTTACTGGTTGCTAAAGTTCCTTTTCCAACATTCCCAAATCGCTTATTTTCGCAGTGAATTGGCAAAATGACGGTGTCTTGAGTGCGCGCCGCACAAAGTCCTGACCTACGACAACGCCTTGCCTTTTTCCCTCTGCACCGGAGCTTTGCCTGACCTCGGCGGCGCGGCCTCGGCCCCGCGGCGACGACGGCGGCGGTGGGCCGGCCGTTCGTACATTCGCCTCACAGGCGACTGCTCTCCAATCTTCTCCCTCGTCTTTCTCTGGTCGGTGCCTCGTTTCCCTCTTCTCCTTTTGCAGATGACGGCCCGTCTCGTCTTCTCTCCTGAGCACGTTGGGACGCCTTCGTGCGCCTTCGGTTACAGTGCACGACACAATCCGAAGAATGCGTTCTTAAAAGTTCCTGGCGTACTGTGCAGTGCTCTCAATAGCAGAGCGATCAGTTCTTCTGCTGCACGTATACGAATGTAGTTATTGCGACAACACAGATCACTGCGCACCAACTGAATAATTTTGTCAGCCTTTCTGGATCAGATTCCAGTGAATAATGTTCGAATTACGCACTTTTTCTCTTACTAAACTCTTAACTAACAATCGTCGAAGAGACTGGTAACTCTATCAGGCGGCTGTTCAAGCAATTGAAGATATGAGATGCGAGAGGCGAGACACGAGAGCTGAGAGGCAAGAAGGTACGCATTCTGCGGTATTTATACCATTTTCTACCGAAGTACAGGTGAGTCTACGTCACTTCCCTCCCCGACGGACCTGGGGTTCGTCACAGTCCCCTTTCCTGACCCGCTGTGAACTTCTGTCAGCTAATGCCAGGGTTGCGTTCTGCGACCAACGCAGAGCTCGCCCCTAGAATATATGTCCCGTGTGCGTCTCTGGGACGTGTGATGTAGATTTTGTTCGTGCCGATGTTATTCTTGTATCTTGTATTGTAACTTTTTTTCGCTAAGCCTCTACAAATATCTTCAATACAGCTTAATAGTGAACAGTCGCGGCTCGTGGTTTTATATTTACATTTATTTGAACTGCAATTGGGTATGACCCGGTGGCAGTTGATTAACAATAATTACAATAATAATAACAAGATAAAAAAATACAAAACGATACAATACAATACGATGCAATAATTATACTATCGCCAATATTAAGTGTTATAACCATTATTTCACTCTACTATGATATATAACAATTATATGTTAGTGATAATAAAAATCAGTACGAGATACATAGCTATTGGCTAAATTAGATTGAAAAAAAAAGGCATTTATCACGTTCACTACACTTCACTGCACTGCACTACACTACACTACACTGTTTTGCATTGGATTACACTAACCAGCACTTCACCACACATCACATCACTTACTTACTCATTTAACATCTATTAATCTCAACTTGTTCTAACTTATTTCTAAAACTACGTGCACTTAGAGGAAAGGCCTTGAAAGTAGCTGCGGGTAAACTGTTCCAATCTCTAATTGCTCTGTTACAAAATGAGAATTTCCCAAGATCTGAATTTTGTTTCCTTGTTTGAATTTTGTGGATGTGATCGCTTCGGCCTAAATAACTTGGTTTTTCCAGTCTAACCATGGCGTAAATATACACATGAGTCTAACTTGAATTTCCTTCCATGCTGGCTGACCTACATACGATTTACAAAGTGCACAAAGCCTCGCCCTTTTTCTTCTCGTTTCTAGAGGTTCCCATGACTTTTTTATTAAGTTAGTTCTATTGGTAAACTTATTCGCGTTTCCCTGTACCCTATCTAGTTTTTTCCGGTGCGACTTTCTGTACGGATCCCAACATGCTACTCCGTATACCATGAGAAAGCGAATCAACGAAAGATATGCTAATTCTTTGGCGTTTGCAAAACTTTTCTTTAGAAATGTTTCCTGTCTCTAAGAAATTCGCTTATCCAGTTCACAACTCTAGTATCAACTCCTGAAGTTAATAATTTCCTAATAAGTAGATCATGCGGTACTACGTCGAATGCTTTCGCAAAGTCAATTACGACTGCATCCACCCTTCCACTCACGTCAGCTTCGTCAGCTAGATCTTGAAAAAGGGAAACAATTTGGCTTTCACACGAATATCCACTTCTAAACCCATGCTGTCCGTGAAAAATCCAGTTTGCTTTTTCCCATTCGCGGCGAATGTACCCGGCAATTAAGTGCTCCATTATTTTGCATACTACTGATGTGAGAGATACCGGTCTATAATTACTTACTTTCGTTTTATCACCATCTTTGAAAATTGGAACGACTATAGCTGTTTTCCAGTCATCCGGAAAACTTGCATTATTAACAAGTAGGGCAAAACTGCCTCCCCACCAAGTTTAATAAAATCTGTCGAGATGCCTTCTGGCCCGCGTGATTTTCCATTTTCCAGAGGTTTTATACGTTTGCGGAGTTCACATGCATGAATCTTGAACTGATTTTCAATTGGAAAATAAATAACTTGCTCCTGTACCCGTTTTGGTTTGTATACCGATACAGAATACTCGCTGAATGCATTTGCTTTCGCTTGGTCGAGGAGAGAACTCCGATGGCATGGAGGGGACTCGAGAAGTGAACTTGGCCGCGAGAGGGCGAAAGTTAAGTGCCCAGCTACGTGATAGGCGACAGATATTGTAATTAAAATCGTGATCAAATCTCAGAATAATCGGGATCTTGATGCGAACAATCATGGGCGAGTGTGTGAGAGTGTGAAAACTTACCTTTTATCCACACTCATGACAAATTTCGGCCGCGGATGGGAGTTAATGATTCGTGGGCCAGCTAGTATTCACATACCGCAGTAAATGACTGGCGCGGCCGAGACATTCGAGGTGTGCCGAAAAAACTCGAGCAGCTGTGATTTGGTGTGAGCATCGCAACATCGGAGCGATGGAGCAGTGCCGAGCTGTGGGGTCCTGGGCTCGACTCCCCGGTATCCTGTACCTCGACCGGCAGGGCCGTCTGTCACCGGGCTGTAAACATCTCGACGCCAGCGGCTGACGGTGGTAAGAGCACCAAGGAGATATGGTATGAGATCCAAAGGACTTTATTTCTTGACCTCAAGTAAGAAGATAGAAGAAAAAGCTGTAGTTGTAGAATTGTAATTTTGTCATGGTAGAAAAAAAATTGTAGGAGATTTCGGCAAACAGTGTATTTAAATTCAACCAGTACTTGAGTAAATTAACCTTCGTCAAAATTCAAATAACGAGTATAATTTCAGAACCCAAAAATTTCCTTAAAATCATTATCCATAGCATGTGTTGTTTTCAAGTAGGTTGAGTATATGGTAACAGGTGAGTCGTCAGCACGTACATGTCATGGAGAGCGGCCGGGCCGCCCTCGAAAATGGTAAGGTATGTGGCTGTAGCAGAGGGTTAATTTAAGGGGGGAATCGAACTCACAAGATGGTAGAGTGGTCTGTTCTGGCTGAGGCTGAAACGGCGCCCATCACATTGGCGCTCACGGGTGTGTTCTGACCGAGGTCGAAACGACGCCCCATCACAATATATTACCAGTAACTTTTCAAGGATCGCAATTTCAAATCTGCAATTGTGAGACAAAATCAGTTTGAATACACAGAAGGATTTCTGAAAGTCTACTGATGTGTCCGGCATGTATTTTAGAAGTCCAAAATTAGCAACACTGAAACCTTCTGGAAATTTACATTCATTTCCACTCAAAAGGTGCCCTCGGTGTATTATCAATCGACCATTTTCTCAGAACATGGCTAGTATTTATGAAATAGGAAAATGGAGAAAAATATGTTGGTATACTTTCAGGAATTCTTTCGTATTTCAAAATACAAATACGTGAATTGAAGGTTTCGTAATGAATGGTCAGGTTGGACCATGGTAGATTTTCTGATATCTTATATATAAAAAAAGTATATAAAAGTAATAATGTATATAAAAGTAATACATAAAAGGCAAGAACGTGCAATAATTCTAAAGAAAAAGCATTTATGCAAGAAAATGGTATTTATGCTAAAATAAGCAAAAATAAGAATTATAAAACTTTCTAATATGTTATCATTTGTCATGATTCGTGCACATATATTATCAGCCTTAAAATAAGTTCGCTAGAAAAAAATAGGCATTTCCCTAAACATCCGATGTCTAGTCATGATCATAGCAAATTCAGGCAAATTAAACAATATGCTTGAAATAACGTTGGTTGAATAAATTAACTTTTGTTATTTGAAAAAAAATAAATACATGGTTATCACTGTGCAACCTGGCACGTAATTTAGTGCCACAGTATCAGCAAACCTTCAGATTTCGCGCTACTCTGTACGGAGAGCGGGTCGATTGGCAATTGGCAGAGCAGGTAAGCGCATTGCTACTTAAAACCGAACACAAACGACTGAGCCAGCACAGCAACGTGCGATTAATGAATGTAAAGCTATTTTTACTTGGAATTGTTTCCTGGCGCCCAATCAAAAGAAAAGTAATTAGCAGATTGAGTCAATCAGTAAGTGTAAGGCATGTTAACAGTGAGGATATATAGAAAATGGGAAAAAAACTTTACAATATATATCCCATTCTAACTTGACAGAACCAAAATAACTCAGAAATACATCTGCCTGACCTCAAATAAAAACTCACCCCCGCTCCCTGAGGATCGGGAGGGAGGCAATTTTGAAATCTTAAATGGGAACTACCATTTTTACCTTCCCGTATACGTACGTATATACGTAGTATAGGGAAAGTTATGTAATGCTGCGCGAAAAAAACGGCGAATTTTCGGCTCATTGCCAGGCGCTGATAACGAAATAGTGGATAAAACCAGTTGCTAAATTAAGAAGAAAAATCGCCTAACACGTGGTGGTAGCCAGAATCCCTGTTTTGTGGGTCCTTGATACAGAAAAACCAATTGAAAGCAAAACGTCCGTTTGTCCTTATGTAAGTCTGTGAACAACACTAGCGCCTAAACCGTATGTTAGATTTCTTCCAAAATGAATATTCCCTCGCCGATTTGATTCCACTCGAGGCGCCACGATTTTGAAAAGCTTTGTTCAATATTTGGGGGTACTTTACATGTAGCCTCGTGGACATTTTCGAAATTTTCTCAAAAATTGCTCCAAATTTTTCTTTAAATTTCTTGTGAGAATAGAGTAAAATACACTTATTAAGGTCTGTCTCTTTCAGCCGCTTTCTGTCTTCGTCAGCAACAGCGTTGTATGCTCAATGCAGGGCCGCGCACCTACGCGAGACCAAGCGCGAAATAGTTATAATTACTCGACAGAATTTTAAAAACCAAGCTTAGTTCTCGATGGCGAGAGTGGTGATTTCAAAATATAATAATTACATTTTACTGTCTTTTCTTCTAGGTAAGCGCAGCCTAGCACGCCACTGTTAATGCAGGGGCGGATCCAGAAACGAATTTTGGGAGGGGACATTTTTTATTCAAAATGTTTTGGTCGAATGTGTCATGTTACAGATTATGTAGAATGACGCAGGCTAAACTCAGCTCATGATGCGATACATGTTATTGTTTTAATGTTTATACGAAAATATTTTTGCTTGAAAGGTTCGTGACATATTAAAATTAATAGTTACTGAAACATTTTGGGAGGGGAAATTTCCCTCATTTCCCTCCCCGTGGATCCGCGCCTGGTTAATGAGATATCTTTAATTTGGGGCCCCCATATTGTGTCAGTCCAGGAAGCTCTTCTGTTGAACTTACGCCACTGATATTACTCCGTATATACGTAGGTATACGAGAAAGTAACTAGTAGTGCTACAGAATCGCAATTTTTTCGTAGTAAAGTTTTCTAATTTCTTTGGTGTGAACTGGCTTTACGGTCTTACCCCATCCTCTTCCCAGCTACTTGACAAGCTTGCTCCTATACGTGAAATATTTTATCCTTTTGTCGAAAAATGCAAACCTACCTAGTACCGCCACTCCATGGATGTTTATTTCGGAAAACAGCCCAAAGGCCCGTTTGCACTTGATCAAAGTACTTCCGCTGTTGTGAAACGCTAGATCAAATCAATATTTAGGTACTGGTCGAAAATAACTTTCAACATAGCTCACATGTGTTCCGTTGTAAGTTGAACATCACTTCTTTATACTTTTTTAAATTTATTTTTTGAAAAATGTAGTATTAAATACATTTTTACGAACTGTCGGAGGCACTTGAATATTGGGGTTCCTGGGCCGGGCCAACGCCACCTACACTACCAAGTATAGATGGCGTTGGCCGGGCCCTTCAGGGCCTGTGCATTAACACGGCACTGCCGCCAACACAATTTCACGATAATTAGAACAATACGAAAGAACAAACGTGAGCTTCCACCTTGCTTTATTACCAGCAAGGATAGAGAACAACACTAGTCTCTGTTTGGTTTCAGAAAAGACTGTACAACGTTGATTTCTTATATTCCAAAGACGGGAAAAGTTGTTTCATTGTTCAGGCGCGGATCCAAGGAGGGGTCACGGGGGTCATGACCCCCCCCAAAATGATGAACCGTCAAACTTTCGTGAGAAACTTCAACATATCTAAAAAAAACTCTGAGAAACTGATAACCTTTCCCGTGTCTCTTCAAAACTGGGGCTGGCCGATACATTTTCAGATATTTTCAAACAATTTTAGAAATTCCTAAAAATTTAGCTGTGTTAAAACTAATGAATTTATACAGAAAAATGTATAAAAACATACTCAAATTATTTTTCAATAAAATCTGTCGTTTGTATTAAAACATACTTCATCAAGGTCACACAAGATCACTTTCAAAATATTTTTAATACAAAGATGCTATTCAATTGTTATGTTGCGAAATTATACTACTAGAGCGCTCCTGAAGCGCCAAACGGTGGTTATTGAGTTTTTTTTCTATAAGAAGAAACAAAACCATTGAAACTTTGCTGCATAAGCCCCGTATTCCTTTCACACAATGCTGTATATAAATGGAAAGTTAGTTTCAGCTGCATCAACCGAACCGTCTCTTGAAATTTTTTCTATAAAAATTTGTCTAACATATACTTCAGCAAAAAACTGCAGGCATGTATTTTGCATTATTAATGTAAACATTTGTCAGTTCATTTCGAGGCTGCTCACTGTCAAGGAATCGATATTGTTTTTTTAGGAAAGAAAACTTTTCTGAACGAAAGAACGCTTGTAGGTGGAAAACTGTCCAGAAATTCAATAAAATGAAAGTGGTCGAAATCTTGAAACATGTAGTCCATCTGAGTCACTACTGTAGGTATCAATAATTTTAAAAGATACAATTTTGTATCTTTCAAATAATTCTCACCCTGAAAGTTCATTCATAGTCATCTCTACTTTGATGCATATTTCAATAGTTTCTTCATATCTAACACGATATATTAGTATGTATCGCTACTATTTCTATCTCTACGGCGCAGTACTTAACTCGTAATTCCGCATTGTTGAGCGAAAAGTGCATTTCGATATCGTGAATCGTTTAGAAGTCGAGACTGGCGCATAGTCAGTGGGGCATTGTCTGTAACAGTGTCTTTAGCTTCATTAATTGTTTCGTAAAGAAAACTAACAAAAATCATGCAAACGGCACATAAACAACTATTTTCTCACAACGTCAGGTGATGAGGTGAATTTGCCTCTGAGACGTGGGTGTGCATCACTGTACAAGTCCGTGCCTACCGAGAGCCTAGGCTGCAGATGGGGGGTCTGCCCAGTGAATGCAAATGAAAGAGAGCATGCGCAGCAGAGCCAGTCGGTGTTTATCCACTGGCAGGCTCCTCGCTCAGCTACCGGCCCCAAAATGTATATTTCTGCAGCCCTGCTAATTGCCTCGTGCGTAAACGGAAAAAAGGAGTCGAACACATTTAATTTTCTTCAACGATTCAGCAACAAAAATATTGAAAAGTGGTACACGACAGATTTTATTGAAAAATAATTTGGGTATTATAGGGCTCCCAGATTACCCTTCAGCTTCGCCACTGCTAAAAGACCTTATTTGAATATTTTGCTGTCGCTGAGTCCGAATCCGGTTAGAGAATTTTAGTTCGGCTATTGAGCGAGGATAGAGTCTGACGGATAAAATATCTTATTTGAATGTTTTGCAGTCGCCGAGTCCGAATACAGTTTCAAAAGTATCTTTTGACAGCACTCATTCTTGATGAACAGTATTGCAATGATGTTACTTTATTTGGGTTTTAATTATACAAACCACCAAGGCAATGCAAAAGAAATCAGATCAGTTATTTGAAAAATATTAACTGTTGTATTAAATTAAATTTATTAGATGTTTGCATGTTTCTGTGTACTTGTCGCCAATATTATAATGATCTTTACAACATTGTTATAGAAGAATCACCATTGAAGGAGATTCAAATATGGTGTAAATTTATTAATATACGAAAGAGCAATATAAACGAAAAAAATGTAAGAAAGGAAAAACTAAAATGAGAAAAATAATTGTGATCAAAAGTAAAAGTATAATTTAGTTTATTTATTTATTATATGCATGTATATATTAATTATAATAATTTATTAATTTGTTTTCATTACACACATTTACATGTTTCTCTCATATACGTTTCTTCACAAATTGTTTCATATTACATCAAATGAAAGTTATTTTTGTTAACTTGAAATTTATTGTTAATAAATTTCATAATAATAAATTTATTAATAAATTTATTGTTATTAAATTTTCATTTTTTTAAACAAATGTACCGAATAAAATTGACATATTTTTGTAGGCAGAATTCGAATCTGTGATAAAATTGGGGGTTACCAAAATTCCAAAGTTACCCCCGCCTCACCCCCAGCGGATAGGATGAGGATGGTAACAATTGTAACCTGATTGATACCTGATATGTGATTATTGGTATATTGAATTTCTAATATATTTATAGTACAATAAAGTCATTCTGATATATGTATAACATAGTCAAATTTTTTATTACATTCTGTACCCTCCCCCCTTTCCGAAATTCATGCATTTGAGTCTTAACCTGGCCCCTCCCAAAAGAGAAGTCTGGATCCGCGCCTGTCATTGTTATCAACTATGCACCACAGTAAAGCAATCGACCCGCAGTCTGGTGATAAGAGAAAATCAGAGAATAGAACCACGAACCACCAACGTGGCTAGAATGTTCTACAATGCTACGAAGAGAGGAGTGGACACCGTCGACGGGATGTCGGGTGTCCACTAGAAAGCTAGAAAGAGCAACAGATGACCCTTGACAGTGTTCCACAATGTTCTAAATACAGGAGCAATAAATGCATTGTTTGTGTCTGCATATAACACCAAATAGAATCCAGTGATAATAAAAAGAAAGTATTTGAAGGAAGTCTGTGCGCTTCTGGTGAAACCGTATGTCAAGTCTCGTTTGAGTACACCAGGGCTCAACAGACAACTACGAAATGACATTATTGGATGGAACCAGTTGCATATTGTCACAAAGCAAATTAGTTCTGGTAACGTTATGGAAAGATCTGAAGTTCTGAAATGAGATCTGGGAAGTTCTAGGAAAAAGAAAGAGATATGGAAAGTGTGCAAGAACTGTCAACAAAACCTCCAACTGCTACCCACTATGTGAAAAACCAGTCTGTGTACAGTATTGAAAACTCACCAGTGATGACTGTCTGAAAAGTTTTTCAATGAAACTCAATGTATAAATTTGTAGTACATTTAATTGCTTCTTAGAACCCACATAACTCCTTTTCTGTGATACTTGCTCTAGAAATCATTTTTCAGTTTTGAGATATGCACAGAAATAGTACAAGTATTTAGCATATACTTTGTATTATTATTAGAAATTAAAATAAACTACTACACATTATGACAATAATTTATTTTAATATATACGGTAATACCAAGTAATATAACACCTACATCAGAAAATACAATTCATTAAAAAAATTGCAACAAAAAGTTGTAGGAAATTTTTGGGTCATCCTGACTACAGAATTAAGATGTCTAGAATACGTGACCTCTCCTGGATTAAAGATGTCGCCTCATCAGTGGATTAAAATGAAACACCTAGCTTCTGATGTCACAGTCCATAATATTTTGCTCTCAAAATTACCTTCATATGGAATTCATGGCACAAAAGAACATTATTTACTCATCTTTGCAATTCTTTGCCAATTGAGCATGGGGTCAGCAGGATTCAATCTTAGGTACTATCCTCTTTCTAAGTAAATGATATACCATTGTTCATTGAAAATGGAAGAGCAGTTCTGTTTGTTGATTACATGAATATTATTTGCAAAAACGAAATAAATAATATGATTTTACATGCATCAAATTGGTTTCTTAATACCAAATTAGTAGTTAATGAAGGAAAAATGATTTCATTACATTTTTGCATTTCAAACCGGCAATCGCATGTGCCAATGCAAACAACGAATATGCAATTGGCCGATGTTAATTTATGAAAATTTGTGGGCCTCTCATTTCAGCCAAACCTCAAATGGAGTAACCGTATAACAGAATTAAACACGAAATTAATTCATTATGTTACGCATTCAAATTTCTTTCAAATTCTGGCAGCCTTCTGGCAAATTCTGGCAGCTTGTTACATGTACTTTGGAAATGTACATTCCCACCTTAGATGTGATATATTCTGGGAAAGTTCATCCTATAGTATGCATCCTTTTAGATTGCAGACAAAATTTGTTTGAATAATAAACAAATGCCATCCACCTTATTGCTGCAAGCCTCTCTTCATCGAGTTGGGCAAGCCTGTCTTCATTGCCTTGCGTGTTATGAATCATTAGTTTTTGTCAAAACTGACTTACTAAACAATGGGAATTCCTGGAATATTAATATTTATAATTGCAACACTTGTCAACATTCATCAGGTTCCAGTATCAACAACTCGCTATAAGAAACCCTCATATAATTCCATGTACATTATTTTACAACACATTGCCAGATGACATTAAACATTATTGAAATCGATACACACAAGGTACCCTTGGATAAGATAAAAAATTCTCTAAAACCAAATGACATATGAGTTGTGGAATTATGACTCTAATGTAAAAATAAGATTTTTGAAAAGTTTCTTAGCTCCCATTTCCCCACCTCTAGAGCTGAAAATGTTTTAAAAAAATTTGTTTCATCAACTTAACATTATTTTATCTGATTGATGAAAAATAAATAAAATAACTTATACCACGAGAAAAACAGTTTTTGAAATTTTCTTGGTGCCAAATTCTAATGCTATTTTGGCTAATGGCTTTTACTAACATCTACATCAAATTCTACTACATCTTTTACTAATACACTTTTCCTTTCATATATGGGGGAAAGGAATGCATTGGGTATATTATAATATAATGAATTTCCTTTCAGCCAGTCAATTTCGGTTTTGAATTAATCCTAAATTTTTCAACTGTTATGAAGAGCTCAAAAAGAGAAAAAAAGAAGACAGAAGTTGTAATACTTTGTTTTCTGCTGCACAGGACAAAGAACTTACCTCCAATCACTTAGAGATTCCTTTTTCAGAAGTGTTTTAAGAAAATCTGGAAGTAATTTCCTCATACAAGTGTTTTAATTTAACCCGTTGCTGCACTTAAGGGGTCTCGGAGGCCCCTTGACATCTTCTCATCGCTGTAACTCTGTTGTGTTTTGCTTGTGGCTAATAATATTTCTTGACATCTTAAAACAATCATTTTTGTTACTAATACTACAAGGAGAAGAGACGGAAACTAATCGGTTTTTATAAATCTAGCTTTTTCTGTAGGTAGTCGCACTTTCCACTTAAGGGGCCTGAAAGGCCCCCTATTTGTTCTGTGGCTTCGTTGAAAATATTTCTATAAAAATGTTGCAAGATCGACAATGGACTACGACAGTGAAATTCCTTTATACTTTCACTTTTCGACACTATCTTTTTTGAGTTAGCAGATCTTCAATACAAAGTTTAGTTTTGTATCTGTCACAAGTGTGAATACGTTCTCTAAACTGTGCGGGAAGTAGCGACCTTAAAAAATTAATCTCACTTCAATGAATATGTGCGAAAAATTGTATTGAAAAGAGCTTGATTATATATAGAAGGGATTTGTTTTTGAGTAAAGGAAGTGATTCGTTTTTCACAGCAACAATGAATATTCGTATTTTCGAAAACATTCGAAAAGGCATGCACTTTGATGACAAACGAAAGGCGGTGATCTTTCAGTACGTATATGAGGAATAAACCTGATAAATATGGCATAAAAATATTCAGGTGTTGTGATATGGAGAACGGATTTGCATTCAACAGCAGTGTATATTTTGGTAGGCAAAAGGACGAGCCCTTGGTAAAAGATTTGGCTGCAAATGTGAAAGAACGGACCCAACCCTTGAAGAAAGGAGGATACAACATTTCTGTGGATATTTTTATACGTTCTTACTCGCAGAGTTCCTGTTACAAAAAAACCTACACTGCTAAGAATTTCATGTCAAAACACAAAAGAGATTCCAAATGAGCTGAAAACATAAAAAACAATTATTTTACATTTGTCTGCTAATACTAATAATTTTTCTGTGTCTTCCAAAGCAAAAGGAAATATAATTATTTACATGTCCATACATCACAACCAGCAATTTATTAATCTTGAAAACATGAAACCATGAATGATCGTATATAATAAAACAAAGATTGTAGTAGATGTGATGGATCAGATGGTTGATGACTAATATACGTCAAGACCTCAAACATGCCGATGACCAATGCATCTCTCGTACAATGTAAACGATATTGCAGCACCGATGCAATATCTATTACACCAAGATGCCCAAAAAATAGAACGAAAATGTCACTTACTGGCGATAGATTTTCCTAAATGAACTACCGAAAAACTTTCAAAACGAAACAAAATCAATTATTAACAATCCCAAAACACAGAAAAGAACATTGAACTGCTTTAATGTTTTCGAAATTCACAAAAGTGTATCCATAGGAGCCAGCAATAGAATTTCCACAAGTAAACGGGAAAGGTTAGTGATTTTTTAAAATTAAATATTAATAAAATGTAAAGAAATATTTCGGTTTATTACTATTTATATATAATTTCCTGTTCTTATTTATGGCCGCACAAACTGGGCTGAAAGAGTGTGTTTGTACAAAATGTGAAAGAAATATTTGAGGAGAACACTAAATATTTTATTAGTTGGAATAATTGCAAATAAAAATTACATAATTTTCAAAGTCTTACTGTTGTAAACTACGTGAAGAATAAAATACCGTTATCATTAATTCTACTAAAAATTACCTCACTTTTTCTGTCGTGCGTTGTAAATTTAGGAGGGGGGCCTCAGAGACCCCTTAAGTGTTTAAGTGTAATATTCTTCATCGGTGCATCGACGGGTTAATATATTGGCTTTTGATACACTTTTTTTTTTTTTTTTTTTAATAGTTGCATTGGCTTTATATTTATCAATTTAAAGGAATTGAAATCTGAAGAGAATAATAATTGTAAACGCTGAGTATAAAAATGAAAGAAAAAAATCAATAATTGTCGCATTAAATTACAAAGTAATTAATTCAGTATTAATTTGTAAACCATTATATGAAGTAATGCAAGAAGGAAATCTTAAAATATGACTAATTAATTAATTGGTAAAGTGTACTGAATTAATTTGGCACAAGAAAAGTATATTAGCAAATTATCAACTCAAAGTAAATCGAGATGTTTACATGTTAACTGTTGCCCTACTGTGTTTGATTTTGAAAAATTATGATCTGACGCAAAACAATTACTATCCTCATTGCATTAAAACTTATCTGGTTATAAAATTTCAGATCATTTAGAATATTTCTAATAGAGCATTTTTCCCATTTTCGACCTCGAGTAAACTCATTTATTTGCCCATGTCATATTTGGGGGTTACTTCTGGTTCTCTAGAATGTCAAATATGTTGCCAAATAAAGCATTTTGTTATATTCCTGTTTCAACTCTCTAGGTTTTTTAAAGTAATTTTACCTCCCAAGAGGATAGAGTTGTTTATACAAGAAGTTAAATCTATGAAGGATATTGGTATTGTTGATAGTGTGATTCTAAATGATTGACTGAAATTATCCAAAATCAGGTTTTAATAATTATCAATCACTGGCCACAAAACTGCCAATCGTGAATAATTGTTTACATGAACACACTTAACTCGGTGAATGCAGTTGTATTTAATGGATTGTGTTTGTCAGGGGTTGTTATATATGGCGGCTAGGCTATACATGGAGAATTATAAGAATATCTAGCAGATTTCTTTTACTCTCGCAATGAATAAAGTTTTGCATTCTTATATAATTATAATGTATTCCCCTATGTATTCAACAATGTAATTCAATTATTGTTGTACTGTTAAATGAAATTTTGCATGACAATTTAATTTTTGGCTGAATTTAAATAACAATATTCAATGCTTGAAAAGTAGGTGTGTTTTATACAAATTCAAGTAGTATTCTCAAGATTTCTAGTACCAGTTCAGTAACTTAATTTCATTTCTCAGTAATTTGTGGTTTAATTATGTTCTTGTTGAAGATTTAGGAAGTAATATAAAAAACTATACTAATATAATTTTTGAAATGTATTAATTCAAAATTATATTTGAATTTTTTATTGGAAACTTTTTGATTCTGACAATGTACTATTCCTGAAAATATTAATTTATTTTGGAGAATTCACAGGGTTGTTGAAGTAAAAACCTGAGTGATGTTAAAGGTCTAGAATGCAGAAGAGAAACAGTTTCAAGTAAACGCTTCTGCTTCTTTAGAATACATTGAAACATCATCATTGGTGTGGCTTTGCTTACAGGCCAAAGACCAAACTTTCTTAATTGCAATTTTATAAATCTTTTAACATTCCAATTATTAGAAAAAGAGTGTTTCAGTTTCTCATTCAACTGCTGCATTTTTATTGAAGTGATCAAAGTAACAAGAATATTACATTTCCAGTATTTTACAATAGCTATTGTATGACACACTTAGTGAGCCCAAAAAGAATACAAAAGGAAATTCATACTAAATTAATCATTGTGGATTCAACATTCTGTTCTTCTGGACAATGTACACAAGTTGTAGTTACAAATTTTCCATTTTATACCTTAAAGAAATAATCTAACTTTCAAATTAAAACATTTCAGAATTTTTTGATCTTCCATTCTGAGTACATTTTTTAATGCAGGGAACATTTTGGTACAACATAAGCCACAATGAAAGACAATGTTACAATGCGCTTTACATATTTTACAAGTACATAGCAGAACTGGGATTTAGGCACACTTCAACATAGAAAGATGGTTTTATTAAGTTGTGGGGCCTATGAATATAGGCAAGCATACAATAGGTTGGATTTAATTTTCACAAGATATCTTATATGCTAAGGCTACAGCTAGAGCTATTGTTAATATCATAAACTTTAATGACAAATCATGAAATTTTTTTTCATAATGATCTGATGAAATGAATTGAAAATTGATGTCCACTTAAAAACTATGTTATTTATTTATAAACATTCTAGTGATTTCAAGTCATTGGTTCAATCCTAATTCAACTTATATTTATGAAGCTTCCAAGTTCAAAATTCTTCTTCAATTTCATGTTATTCTTCTTTTTCTTCATTCTTGAAATTCATATGAAGAAACCACACTCTGTGGGCACACTGCAAAAGGCAAGCTCCTTGTTGTGAAGACGTAGGTATCTAAGAAGATTTATCGATAATGGCATAGTGCGACCCTGTTTAGCGAAGTGCCTTTTTTAACCGTTTTGTGTTTTGCCAGACCTAAAATGGTCTGATACGTAGCTCACTGCAAAAACTTTAACCACATATCAGTATAACACAGCAGGGAGCTCAGGCAAGAACATCAGCTTCAGCTGTCCTTAAGAAATTTCTGATGTAATTGCCTAGTTGTAATCGAAGGTGGTATGGGAAGGAGTGTAGAGCTTTGTGAGCCATTGGGCAGTTGAGCTGGCAGAAGCAACAGAGCTTCAAACTCAATTGTTGAGAAGAAATACTGCATGGAAATAGAGTCATAGTTTGCTGGTAAACAGGAATTATTAGAAAAGAGAGGAATAAACCATCACACACTTGCATCTAGAATTGCACTATAAGCAAGCGTTGCTTCATAAAGAGCTCCCTCTTGTCACACACAATTTCAAACTAAAAAAGACACTTTCATATTATTTGGTTTGGTCTCTAATAAGTCTTTTCTGTCATTCAGCACAAAATTTAACACACAAACGCACACTCTGAAACAACAGATGTCAATGTTCATATTTCTCTCTCTCTTTCTCACTCTCTTACAATTTTGTTTATATCTCAAGTTCTTTCTTCACTTAACACACAGTAGCAGAATATCACAGATCTACTCCAGCACACAACAACGAGTTCTGTAGTAGTGCCAATGCATATGTCTACCATGCACCCAGTGTGAAAAATCACACCTCAGAGGCTGCAATGGCTGAACGGCGCACATTGGCGCCAGTGGACGCTGGAGCGTCGGCTGCTGCAGGGGCAGACAAGGCTGCTGTGACAATCCGACGACGGGGCCGAATGAAGGTGGTATACCACAGCCAAAAGCCCACTACCACGAGTAGCAGCTCAAGCGCGTCCAGTAACCGGCTATCAGACCAAAGGACTTCTGTGGTAGATCTCGTTAGGGTGTGCATTCTGGTTGCTGTCATTCTGACGGGTGCTGCATTGCTGTGTAAAATTCAATTTTCTTTATTTAATTTGACTGTTTATTGTATTGAATAGCTGTAATAATAAATCATGCTTTACATGCACAAGCCATGCCAGAGAGCAAATAGGTGCATATTGTTAGTAGAATTCACGTGGTCTGAGTTTCCTTCTGAAATGATTCCAATTACAAATGGATATTTGAACTAATTACTTTAAAAAAAGTTTTGTAGTTTCAAAAATGCATAAACCTTTGAAATATAACAATGAGGCAAAGAAATAATAATCCTGAATTGAACCTGCAGATATTGTGTCAACGAGTATATTATAAACTGGCAATAGAACAAACAAGTATACTATAAACTGGATATGTACATTTCTTGCTACACTAATGTGTTTACACTGGTAATGTCCTCTGATAACTTGTAAGAAAATAAGTTTGATCCTCTCAATGCAATATTGTACAGGGAATCAAAACCAAACTGCTTTCCTCCCAACAAAAATTGCATAATATAACAAAATTTATATGAATGATAGAAGAATTAAATAAAAGGAAATAAGTGTTAATAGGTGAACGTGTGATACATTTTTAATTTTTTTAGGTGGTTGAATGGCTTTTAAACAGATGGAATAGGTTAAAAGTGAGTGTTTTATAAGCATAGGTAGCTTTTTGAGTGTTATAAATTGCGAATGAAAAAAGAAACAAAAATCAGAATTTTTATAATGTTCCTATTTTCAATTAATCATTAAGCAGACTGGTCAAATCAACTTTATTCACAAATACATAACAGAAAGTAAAAATGAATTTAAAAAAGTTTAATGCCATGAGAAGGTGAGACAAAATGCTTTACAAATTATATGAACATAAAACATTCTTGACAATATTTTGTTCTTTTTCAGATCTCTCAATAAATGCATAAGGAAAGAAGACTCCTTCAGGGGAAAGTATTTTAATATTTAGAATGTGGAACGTTTCTTCATCGATATTCATACAACCACCACCAAATGCAGTACAAACAAATACTTACAGCTTGTTTTCGCTCCCAAGTTTTCATTGCCATCTTGTACTTCTCAAACTCATGGCACCAGTCTGAGTAGATCTTCTGGTAGTCATGCGACTTTCCTGGTGGTGCACAACGATGAGCATCTACAGTTATATTGTAACTGCAGAGAAGAGCTCCTCCAAGCCAACAGTCATAGCGACCAGAGTCTGCCTCAGTCACTGCTATGATGACAAGACCTCGCTCAGAAGTCTCTATGTATTTGTCAGCTCTGTTGACAGAAGGAAATTGTTATATAAAAATCTAGAATCGTTTATTTTTCACATTTGAATGATACATTTTCTCACTGGATTTACTTAATATTCTCAAGGATAATATCGACCAACCTGTACTGAATCTGATAACGGCCTTTCTCCTTGCTGTAATGATACCATGTGACAGTCTGCCTGCTCAATACTTCTGGCATACGGAGGAAACAGCCTAAATGAATGCTCTGACCCCAAGTTACAACCATTTTCTTCTTCACAACACTGCTGTCACATATGCTTACTGTTCGATTTGCAACATCTTGAAGCAACCTGTTGGGAATTGTTCTGGGTTAGTGGTAATGTAAACAGTATGCCTTGTCAAAACTCACAATTTTTTCAGAAACTTCATACAAAATACATAAAATATAATTATTAACAAAAGTACAAGAAACTAGAGCAAATAAAAACATTTAATAATTGTGTATGCAGAAATCTTTATTCTTATAACAGAACAGTTTGAAAAGCTTGGGATACTAATGAAAGGGAAATTGATGTTTCTTTTAACCAAATTCAAGCTGTAATGACCTTTGCACAATTATAAACTATTTGGATCTGCGTGAATGTATCACACTTCTTAAATCATTATTGCAAACATGAAAATAGCTGCATACTCCAATTCAACTTTCAACGTTTCTGACAACCCTTGCTATAAGATGGAAATACCCTCCATGATACATGGATGAAACAGGATAACCAGACAAGTCTCATATTGTAGATAATGGATACCATAAAAAAGAATGCAAATGGACATGAAAACTGGCTTCTGAGTTCATAGAAAGGTTCATTTTGAAGTTATGCATGATGGTGACCTGTGTTGCTTAGTGATGTGTGTTGTGGGATGCACAGTGTCTGCTGTTTTCCTTATATCACAGTCTGCTAAATGCTTAATTTTTTGTCTTCAGTATGTTTGATGACTCTTAGAGAGTGATTTCCTATCCAGCACACTTAAGGTATTTTGTGTCGACAGTGTATAAAAAATCAAAAAGATGGTGTACAAAAACATGATCTTCCCTTAGCATATTATATATAGAGGGAATAATGCAAATGTATTTTGAATATTCAGAAATCCAACTCATCCGAACTGCCAAATTGTATTAATGAAGAATAAAGGAGGCATCAGCCTTGTACACTTCCAATATTTTTTTATATATTAACCCTTCAAATTCTACAGTCAAGTGAATAAATTACAATGTATATCTTTGAAACAAAATATTTTTTTTTGGTTTTTATTAAACAATGTGGTTGATGCATCTAGCATTGCCTGTGTTTATTACTATCATCTATTAGATAGGGAAAGAAATGAATAATTCACATTGTTTCCCATTCTCTCTCTGAGCTTAAAATAGAAAGAACATTTATGCATTCACAACAATGCCACGCTTGTCTCCTCTGTGTCTTGTCTATCCCATTCCTTCCCAACCTGTCTATCCCCTTCCTTCCTGTCTAAATTAAGAAAATATTACATTTCCAAGAGCATTCTTGGGATTAATATTGATTTTGTTGTGTAAGTGAAAAAGTTCTTTGTTGTACTCATCAATTTGTCCCCTCCTGGTGTTTTGAAAGTTCTCCTCTAGACTAAATTATCAATTCACACCCTGTGAAAATGTGAATATTTTAATTGTAAATTCGTGGTTATGAAGAACTTTGCCAAAACACCATCACTAGGCTGTGATGCTTAACCAGAGAGTAAAACTATAATGCAGAAGTCACTGGTTCTGAAAAGCTCATGCCCATAATTAGCATTTCTTGCAAATATGGGGTAAAGGACAATGTTTGAAGCTCTTAATGAATCTTCAGGTCAATTCTGAAGTCAAATCTGCAGGCACGCAATATGTCCAGATCGGCTTAGTGTTAAAGATTTATATAAAGGAAAAACCAACAACAAACCATTTTTATACACATACATTAACATCTGTCTTTGGGACTTGTATAATGAATTATTTGCAAACCTCCTGCCACCACCTGCTTCGATCGACTCACCCAGGCGCGTAGGGCTTGCAGGAGCTGGAGTCCTTGTCCCAGCCGCAGTACGGGTCGTGCACGCAGCGCAGGCAGTTGTCGTAGCGGCGGTTGCACATGACGAGGTCGATCTGGCGGATGCGGTGGTCGGACGCCACGTACAGCGAGCGGTGCTCCCGCGAGATCTCCATGAGGCGAATGGGCTCGCCCGGCGTCACGTCGAACATGTCGAGCAGGCGCGAGCGCGAGTCCTCGGCGTCCTCGTCGTACCACTGCACCACTTTGTACACGCGCCCGTTGTCTGTGGGGCACGCCAGTGGAATGCGTTAGTTTCGGCAAGCCCGTTTTTCCACCACGCGGAGTTCAGGTCATTTTCTCCTACGTAAATCTATAAATCTCTCTACTACATTTTGAGGAAAAGAATAACTTTCTAATTAAACAATAACATTAAAAAAACACTGAGGATAACAAAGTACATTATTACAAAATAAGTTGAAAATGAACCCCTTAAAAAGGCGGCACCATCTGACCGGCCTACTTATAAATCAGGGACTGAAGAAGGAATTTTGTCTTAAAAGATTGTTATATATTTGTCTGAAATACTGTGATGGAACAGCGAAAAGAGTATAGTTCTCCCTGCCTCAAAACATTTTCAGAAACTTGGGTGAAAACTTACACGAAGTAATAAAAGAACCAAAAAATTGTATTAAAAAGTCACGCAATCACAACGGAAAGAAAGCGATTAGACAAATCTTTCCAAATTCAGTTATGAAACTAACAGCTCATCCTTCTCCAAATCAGAAGACTTCCGATGTCTTTCGTAACATTAATTAAAGAAAACGATTTAAAAAAAAAAAATTGGAAATCACCTCCCATAGTATGGTCACAATTCTCCTAAACCTAACCGTTGAAGAATTAATAGAGCCATTTTAGCTTCCCACAATATTTACAATTATCTCATATCCGTTCTCCTGAATTCAAAGGCATAATTTGGCGGTAGCAATTTCCTGAAAATTGTGCTAGGTTCAGCCAAGGAAGATTAGTTTTTACTTACTTGTTCCGGCGTAGTAGACGATGTATTCTTTAATTGAGGCAATGAGGTCTATTTTCAGGCGATCCACAACGAGATCCGTGAAGAGAAGGTCGCGTTTGAAGAAAACTGGCTTTCCATGTTCGTGTGCCACTGCTGCGTCCATGAGCGGATGGGATCGAATGAAGTTCAGCACCTGCAAAACCAAAAAATCGTCTCATTAGACGAGCTTCTCTAATGCCGCGTATCAAATGTAATTAGATCATCATTACGATTTCAGTAATTTCCAAAGAAAGTTTTGATATTTTTGTGTCTCGTAAAACCATTTCTCAAAGTTGTGTAATCAGTTCTGGCACTAAGTTTAGTTAGTACATTAATTATAAATTGTCCGAGAATGCCAAGAAATGATTGCAATTAGATTTTTAAAACTTTTAATTAAGAGGAATCACCATTCCATTGACATTGATGGAAATGGCGACTGTGACAAAAGTTTTGCTTTTGCGAAGTTGCAAACTTGCTCGTTTACAATGGACATGAACGAAAGACCAAGAATTACATACATATACATGTTTCTCTTATCCAGAGATGCACCCAGGATTTTTCTCGGAGGGTGTGTGTGTGCTATGGGTGTACATCTTTTAATTGAGGTACATGACAGTTTAGGGAATTTTAAAACAATATTTTCAAAACTGTAAGTAGGCTAATTATTAATTAATCGTATTAATTACTAGCACATTCCGTTCCGTGTTCTGGTTCAATTTAATAAATGTCTTTAGGGCAACCGTTTCTCTTTGCGCTCGCTTCAATCCGCGCGGGAGAAGGACTCCTCCTGGTCTCCAGGCTGGCCAACGTACCGTGTCCGGCAGCGTCTCAGTGTCGTTGACGCAGTCGCCGGGCCGCGGCTCGGGCACCCGCGACGACAGCACGGGCAGCCAGGCGCTGGCCGACGTCGCCTGCTCCTTGAACTTGCCGCGGAACGCCTCCTGGATGTCGCGCAGCGTGAACACGCAGATGGCCGAGCCCACCAGCCCGGTCATGGACGTCGTGAACACACCGTAGAAGCGGGTGTCGTCGCCGGGCACCTTGTATACGCTCTCTGCCGAACGGAAATGAACAGCATTGAAGTGCAATTCAGAAGTGGGTCACTACTAACGAGGTATTTAACCCAAAAGATACATTTTATTAATATTTAATTAATTAACATTTCAAAAACTCATGATATGCAAAGATCTTTTAATACAAAATCTACTTCGTTCGAGATCTATTTTTAAATAACAAGTCATAAAAAATACAATGAGAAAGTGATGAATTCAAGCTTGGGAGTTGCTGCCTTTTAAACTGACCTAGTTTTGCAAACTCAATGTCAGATTTAATACAACAAGCCTTGCGACATTTCATTTATTTTACCCAAAAAAGTTACGATACTAAAGTTTGATTACAAACGAATGTAAAAAAAATTAAGTAAAAATCCAAATACGCTTAATTTTTTATCCAAAGCCGTAAATACTCTACTTTCTATACGATTCCTAATAAAAATAGTTGCCAAAGTAAACAAAATGTGGCGAATGATCAAATGTTCCAGAATTTTTTGATCTCCGCATCTGAACGTAAATTTTTCAGTTTCGACAAAGCTACTTCAGCAGAGGAATACTAAAAACCTGCAAATAATTTTTAATACACTTTAAGAAAGGACATTCTTCACTCGCTTTGGATTGGACATTATGGTAATTTTGAATCAATCAGGATTTGATCCATCTTGTGAATGTTGAACTCGTTTTGCTTCAGGACAATAAAAGTAGATTTTTATCCCTTACCACCACCACCAAAAGCTACATACAGTATTTTGACTAAATAAATAAACATCGCACAAACATCCAAAAGAGATTCGAACTCGCCAAACTAACGAAAATTTCTGAGTCATTTACAGAATCCGATTTCGAGTAGGGCCGATTACGGGTGTTACTTACGGATCTCGTTGAAGTAGAAGGGGAACTCGCCCGGGATGGAGCAGTTGAGTCGCGCCTTGAGGTAGGTGGCCCAGTTCTGCGACAGGATGTTCTTGCCGCCGGTGTCCTTCTTGCAGACGCGCGCCACCCGGCTGTACACGCTCTTGCCGCAGTTGATGTATTCGACGGCCGTCTCCCGGAAGAAGAACAGCACGTACTGCCCGATGTCGTACGACCCCACGAAGTTAGGCTCTGCAACGCGAGAGGAGGGGTTCGTGAAAGACCTTGCGACGGGAGGAGATGAACAATAAACTGCTTTATAATACGTTGCACTTCCACACATACATACAAAACTATACTTCGCTTGAAAACATTAACACACAAACGCACCAGTACTTTAAAGGAGACAGTAACTGGGAGTTCTTGCGTGGATTCTTAGCCTACAAATTATTATTTCAAAGTAAAGTTAGTTGTGATCGTGTCGATGTGATCGCTGCGATGAGTTGTCGTGATCGTAAGTTCATAGTTTCTATTAATAAAATAGTAACTGTTGTGTTTCTACATGTCTGAACAAAATATTTTTTTGTATTTTTATTTGATACCTAACGCTCAAAATGTTAAAAAAGATGGCTTCAACCTTACATTAAACTTTTCGAATTTGACATTGCACTGAAGGAGTGTGTAGAGTTTTGTATTATCATAGAAATAAGGCGCACGTTTATGCATGATTGTTTACTCTTGTAACAGCAGGTTTGAAACACAATGAATACTTTATTTTAAAACGAATATTCCGTTTTCTTTTTTAATATTTCATTTTTTAACACAGTAACGGCATAACAAAATAATATACTTATTCATATCAGAATATCAGATGTCAATTCTATACATCTAAAATACCAGGAAAAAATTTCCGCAACACATTATATCAGGGATAGTCATCGCAAAAGAAATAAGAAGAAAACAAAAACGAAAAAAACAACAACACTTGCCCTCATCCAGAACATGTTCTTCACAGTTTTCAATTTACGAATGCCCCTTGCACGCTCCAGGGAACCATATCTCGGGAAACCTCCAGGTGCCATTCTTTCAAGATCATCTGCGCCTACTCGCCGAGCGCGTGGTGCATCTAGCGATGCTCTCCTTTCGCACCAGTCCGGGCCGCGCCGCGCCGCGCTCTCTCATTGTGCTCGCGGAAAACAAAAGGTGACGTTTCCAGCCGGACGGAAAAATACAACACGCTTGCTCGGCCTCTCGACGCAGGCAGCGCATCTTGTCCCGCACGCGGAGATTCGTAGTAGCTGCTATGAGACGAGGGAACAAGGAGGGAGAAGGGGAGAGGGAGGCAGAAGGAGGGAAGGGGAGAGGGAGGGATAGAAGGAGGGGGAGAGAAAGGGAGGGAGGGGCGAGGGAGGGAGGGGAGAGGGAGGGAGGGGAGAGGGAGGGAGGAGGAGGAGAGAGGGCAGGAGGAGAGGGAGGAAGGGGGAGAGGGAGGGGGGAGGGGGAGAGGGAGGAGGAGGAGAGAGGGCAGGAGGAGAGGGAGGAAGGGGGAGAGGGAGGGAGTGAGGGGGAGGGGGAGATGGAGGGAGGAGAGAGGGCAGGAGGAGAGGGAGGAAGGGGGAGAGGGAGGGAGTGAGGGGGAGGGGGAGAGGGAGGGAGGAGGAGAGAGGGCAGGAGGAGAGGGAGGAAGGGGGAGAGGGAGGGAGGGGGAGAGAGGGAGGGGGAGGGAGGGAGGGGGGAGGGGGAGAGAATGGAGAGGGGGAGAGGGGAGGGGAGAGAATGGAGAGGGGGAGAGGGACGGGGAGAGGGAGGGGAGAGAGGGAGGGAGGAGAGAGGGCAGGGGGAGAGGGAGGGAGGGAAAATGTGAGAAAGAAAGAGGTGTAGACTAGGGTGGGGACGAATTATCTCGGGATTCTGTTCCCATCGTGACTCCGTGGAAAGGGGTCTGAAAATACACGAAAAGTTCTCCAGGTTTTGGAAGTGGGAGCTGAGCAGTGTTTTTGCATAAAGAGGAACTTCACACCCTGGTATAACGAGACAGTTTTCATAGTTCGTGGGTATGTCGTAACTTTTAATGGTGGTAGTTTTTAAGCATTTTAGAAAAAAGATTACAAACAGTATCCCCGTTTGTTAGGGTACTACTCCGGTATATGGTGATGATTGGAGAAACTACGGAAAACTACCGATCCGAGCAGCCGGCCGCCAGAATTCTCCTCCAGGCAGCAGCTGAATTCGACCTAGCTATGTAGCTAGTGTCGAAAATCCTGCCACCGCCGACACTAACCCCAGGATCACCCAGTCTTGGGCACTGCATGACATCAGCTGACGCCGTGAGCCGCCTATGTGGGAAGTCCCAGCAAGCAGCGCGACGTCAACGGGTTGCACCCTTTCTCAAAGCGCGCGCGGTCTGACTTTTGTCGCGGCGGAAACGCGGGTCTGACGGAAGCGGGGGCGGCGAGTGCGGAAGTCTGGAGACGAGCGGGGTGCACCGCGGAGGCTGAGGGGAGACCGCTGATTGCACAGCGAGAGGAAAAAAAAGCGCGTCGGCAGAGACAGAGAACTCCTGCCGCCGCGCCGTCGCCCGCCGTCGTCGACGTCACCGATTGCGAATTCACTGCGGTCGCATTCACTGTCCGGAACGACGGCGCTAAATACTTCATTTTAATTAATTAAACTTCGAGCCCCGCCGGCCCCGTTGCGCAGCGCTCCAAGGACGCGCGCTGACGTCATCGCCTGGGCCGTCGCACCCCGGGGTGGGTGTTGGGTCTTGGAGGGCAATTATCAGAAAACGAACTGTCAAGTTGGAAGGTAAGGTTTCGGAAAAAAGTAGTTGTTGCGTGGCGATTGTGAGTTGTTACGAGACGAGTTGTTACGTGACAGTACTGCACGAAAATTGCTGCAGCAGATGAAAGAAGATTAAAAATAACTTTTCCTTTTTGGAACACACCTATTCGTAATTAAGTATATGGAACAAAGTGATTTTGATACAAGTGTTAATTGCACCAATTCCATGTGGTACAATAACTTCATTTGTTACCAAATTTCATGCAATTCAATTTTTAATCTACAGGATGATTTAACATGTTTATTTCTTTTATCCTTACGCTTTTATTAATGTCATGACTATCATTTGCAACGTCTTAGCTTCTTAAATACATTACAGTTCAGACAATCACAATTACCCAAAGAGATTGCGGCGGCTGTATGTTTTATTGTTGCCAATATCTTAGTAGGTTATTCACACACTCTATAAAGATTTTCTCAAATCTAATTAAGAGTCCCAACACCAATTGATTTAATACTTAGTTTTCATTTAGGCATCCTCGAAACTAGCAGTAGTTTTTATGTTTCTCAACTGAAGGACGTACATATGTTACCTACCTCTGAGCACCGAGCTTCATATTTCTCTTAGGCACCCGCCTACTCGTCACTACTCGCTCTGGCTCACCCGTCCACTCAACCTAAACGTCACCGCAGACGGAGCAGAGAAGTCGAGTCCGTCATTTGGTGTCAAGTAGGGGGGAGGGGAGGGGAAAGAGAGGAGGGGATGGGTGACGGAGAGCGATCCGAGGCCAAACAGGGCACGAGCGCAAATTGAAAAGAACTCCCGCGCGTCGAGCACAATTTCTGAAATGAGCGAAAGGAAAAAGAAAGACAGAGGACGAAAGAAGGAAGATGAAAAGGAAAGAGACAGAGGAAAAAAGAAAGAAATAAGCACGAGGAAAGATAGACGGCGAGTAGGTACGCGGGGCTTTTCTCGTGTGCGACAGAGCGCGAGAAAGATTAAAAAAATCCTGCCGTTCTTTCATTCGTCTTCTTCTAATTTTAAGACGCCACTTCATGGAATTATTCCCGTCTTTATCTCGCGAAGGCGGGCGCGTCGCCCGGTCCACGTCTTTTGTTCCCACGCGTCGCTCATTAAGCATATTGCCGTGCCGAGCGCTGGCGCCGCCTCCGAGCACAGAGCCCCTACGCAGGTGTCGGCTCCGGTCGCCTTCTTGCTGGCGTGCTTCACGCAGAAATCGAGGCCTGGCAGAGGACAATAATGCCATTCAGACCGAGATGTTTTAGATGTTTCGTTGATTGGTTCGTAATTGATATTGATATTTTGTGCATTTCTTTCAAATCAAAACTGAAGAGTATATACAGTTACAGAACCAGCTAAATGCGGCTGCAGATTCTCAAATAATGAGATTTCAAAGATGAGATGTGTTGTTCAAATCACGTTCTGACGTGCAGTTATAAAATAACGCTATTACTCAGCATCGATTGAAGATAAGCCCGAATAAGAGTACAGAGATTTGTTCTCGCGGCCTGAATGAAGCGACAGCAGGCTTTTGTATCTCCGTGTCAGTCCGGTCTATGATGGCATCATTGTAATTAATTAACATATGAATGGTTGGAAATGTAGTATTGAACAAAATTTCTTATATTATTAGGTTTATTGAAGCATAAAATCACGAAGAGAATATAAATTTACGCTCTTTGGAGGTGCAGTTTTAAAGTAATTTCTTAATTCTCTGTAGGAAATGATTAATATAGAAAGTGCGTAAATTCCTACAATTAATGAAATAATACATTTATCTAGTTCTCTCAGAACTCCACGTCTGATTTCAAACTGCAAGAATAACCAAATTAAAACCTAAAGATATATAAATTAATAATGGTAGGGGAATAGCTCTTATTCTTCTTATATTTCAAACATTCAACATTTAAATTCCTTGCTTGCCAAGTAAGCAGATATGCACGCTCTATAACGACAATCATTCTGAATTATTGATTACTAGTCATTTATATTTGAAGTTCTGACCTTTTATCCAAGTTTCATTTTAAACGCTGTATTTTCATCATATGCTAGTGATATATAGAGATAAAATATAGTTTCAGTTCCTGATTAGACGTTTAACAAGGCTCCTGCTCGCATATATCTTATGAATTGAATTCAGTTTGATTGTGGGTATCCTAGCAGATAACTAGTCCTATCGACTAATTTATACAAGCCTTATTTTATTCTTGTATCATTTTATCGAGCCTCAAAATTCCGCAGGCACGGCTCCCTCCCACACGACGGCAAGCGCCACCGCGGGCGCGCTCTGGAATTCCGCACGGGGCGGAAGCTGCGGCTCGACGCGACAATTATGCAAATCGGCCGCTCTTCGGCCAAATGACAGGGAAATTGGGCGGCCCGCGCCAGCGGCGGCGGCGGCGGCAGTGGTGGTGAGGGCGAGGGCGGAGTCGGGGGCGGCGTCGCGACGGAGATGTCGTCGCGCCGTTCGCAGGTGCTCGCGGGAGGGGGAGGAGTCATTGCCGGCGTCATCATCATTATCATCGCGATCATCAGGACCCTCCATCAGGTGGCTGGGCGCTGCTCGTAGCCCCCCCCCCAATCCACTGAACAGAGGAGAGAACACGGAGAGAAGCAGAAGCGAACTTAGATATAGCATTATCTGGGTTCATGAGAGACGAAATGTGGGAAGAAAAGATAGAAAGGAAGAGGCATGGTAGAGGAAACAAAAGAATACTCCTCACCTTCTGAAAAGGGGAATAGAGATCTAGAGAAGGTAAGACAGTACTCTTTCTGTCCTATCTAAAATTTCTAAGATTGAGATAATCAAACAGAACACGTGGATAGTAGTACAGGGAGAAGAGACATTAAAATTAGTACAAAAATGGAGAGAAAGATCAGGAAGAAACGAGAGAAGGGAAGAAGATGGTCGAGCATGTGAAGTGAAAAATAAGCGAAGTAAAAGCGACGTAAATTTCAAAAGAAAAATAAAATATTACATAGGAATTGCAAGGAAAACATGAGAAAGTGAAAGCGGTTCCTTCACTTTCTTCCAGCACGCCTGCCAAATGAGCGAACAAGAAATAATCGAAAAGTAAAGCGTACATAAAAAACAAAACGAAAACAACAACAACAACAAAAAAATCATGCTCAAAGTGATCAAAAGAAAACGTCTGAAAACATATAGTGCTACTAGTAATCACACGTCACAGCGTCTCTCTGCTCAATGAATCAACTGATCATGCCGGCCCTATTGGCTAGATTTCTTTGGCGACGATTATTTTGAAGTGTAGAGTTTTTAGGTTGGACGTAGTATAAGTAAGATGTCTAGATGTCCTTAAGGAATTGAAGAGCAAGGGGTAAACAAATATTTTAAAAGAAATGACGCCACTAGAAACAGCAAACAACAGCGCAGCAAATAGACCAAATAAAAATCGTCACAACGCAAACGATGTGACTACGCAAAACGTCACAAAACGCGTCTCTTCGCTTGACTGATTTAATATTTGTATATAAACGATCACACTAGCTGTACATAACAATACTTTCTTATTTTTTTGGTTTTTCTCTTTGGTTGAGCTTATAGACAAGATCGTCCTCGGTTAACCCATAAATAAATAAATAAATTAAAAAATAATAAAAGAGTACATCGCACCAGTAAAGTAAAGAGCACATCGAACGAACGCAAATAGAAAAGAAGAGGGGACGCCTTCATATGAGCGAGACTACTAGGCAACACGTCACGTAAGCGCGTCTAGAACGCCTTGAGGTGCCCCCTCGACCCGCTGCCACCCGCTCCCTCGCGCTTCTTTCGCGCCGCGCCGCGCCGCGCCACGCCACGCCTCGCGGCGTCGCCGCCGCCGCCGTCTCGTCGAGAAGCCCCTGCAGGCAGTTTCGCCACGGCAGCTTCGCTCCGCAAGCCAAACGGCCGCCGCGTCGTCACCGCCGTTTGCGGGAGAGGTGCTTCTGCAAAGTGCCGTAAGAATTCCTCGCCGCGCCGCGACAACGCCGCCAACGACGTCTGCGGCGGCGCCGGCGACGCGGAGATGGTGGGCGGTGGGGGGGGGGGGGGCTGAGGCGACTGGAGACGGTGGCGACGGTGGAGGTTGTAGGTGAGGCAGCGACCTTAGGTGAGTGGGGGTCACGGTATGGGATGTGTAGAGTGTCTTGAGGATGAGAATTGTGAAACTGAGATGGTGTGAAAATGGTCTGAAGGTACGACGAAAATGGTCTGAAGGTAGGAAAAAGGAAGCAAAATAAATAAATAAATAAATATAGTGGTGAGTATGATGCAAATTACGATAAAGAAATAATAAAGACAGTAGTGGCTTTTGCGTTTTGGAGGCAGTGTCAGTGAAAGAAATTAAGGGAAGTGTGGGCAGCGGCGGTCGACTGGATTCAGAGCAACAGATCTGGAGATGGAGAGACGGTGTTATACTGCGATTTTCCTAACTTTGCCCCTGACAGGAATCTGCTGTTTCGCTGCCACCCAATAGGGAACTTATATTCCGCGACAGTGAGGTCACTATGGTGACGTTCAAGCTCCTGATTGGATGAAGCCGTCAACAGCTGATTCCTGTCAGGGGCAAAGTTACACAAATCACAGTATAGAGGAGTGGGTCAGGCGGCAATGAAGGCGCGACGACTGGCATATCTGATAAATGGTAAGGGGGGAGAGACATCCTGCTTGCGACAGCAGCACTGGTAACAAAGCTGGCAGAGGATATATTGAATAAGTCGTATAGTGACAGGAATCGAAGTACTTTGGAGGAGGAGGAAAAAGTGTCGGAGGTAGGGGAGATTTCCATGAAGTGGGCGTTGTCGATGAGGTGGGAGGTGACGATGGAGTGGTAGGTAACGGCAGTGGGAGAGAGCGGTGTCGGTAGAGTGAGAGGTGTCGGTGGAGTGGGACGTGTCGAGGAGGGGTGTGTCAGCGGGAGTGAGGTGTCGGAGGAGGGGGAGAAGGCGACGGGGGTGGGAGTAGGAGGTATCGAAGGACTGAGAAGTATCGGAGTGTGTGTGTGTCAGTGGAGAGGGAGGTGACGATGCAGTTGGAGGTGTCGGTGTAGAGGGAGGTTTGGGTGATGTCCAACGTAAGAAAGGTGTCCTACGTTGTTGCAGAGCGGCGGCGATTGCAATCTCGTAAGTGGTGGGGAGAGGGGGGGCAGCGGCGGTGGCGGCGACGAGGGCAGGCGCTAGAGAGCGGCGCCACGTCGCGGCGCGGCGTTGTGTGGCGTCGTCCCGCGGAACAAGGCTGTCGGCGCCGTTTCGCGAGCGGCGTCGTAACGCCCGAGGTCGGGGGTCGCTGCTGCCGCCGCCGCGCGCGCCGCGGAGAATAAGAAGTAGTGTCGCGATTATTTTCGTGGGGGCGCCGTTTCTCCCTCTGCGGCGCCCCCCAGGGAAGGCAACGAGCGGCGGAGAGCGGGCGACGCTAATTCGGGGCTCGTAATGCGCCCGGCGGCGCCGTGGCGGCGGTGGCGGCGCCGTGGCGGCGGTGGCGGCGGCGGTGGCGGCGACTGTGGTGGCGGCGGCAGTGGCGGAGGTGGTGGCAGTGACGACGGGGTTAGTGGAGGAGGCGGTGGCGGTAGCGGGGACCGTGGCGGTGGCGCCGCCGTGGCGGCGGAGAAGGTGACGGCGGCGGTGATAGCGGTGGTGGCGGCGACGGTGGCGGCGGTGGCAGTGGCGGAGTTAGTGGAGGTGACGGCGGGGGCAGCGATGGTGGCGGTGGTGGTGGTGACGGTGGTGGCGGCGGTGGTGGCGGTGTTGGCGGCGGAGGCGGTGTCGGCATAGGCGGCAACGCTGTAGAAATTGGGCTGCGTTGCTGCGGCCTGCGAGGCGATGGGGTTTCAGGATGGGGGAAGAGAGGAGACGGATGTCGCAGGGGAAAAGAAGAGAAGTCGAAGGCAATGTCAACGAAAAGATTTTCTTCGGAGGAAAACTGGTGGCTCTAGAAAAATGTTGGGCTATACCACAAGTTACGGATAACGCTGACAACCATGAGCAATATGCAAAGAACCAAGAAACAGCTGCAATTTATGAGACAGTGACTGACGTAAGAGTAATTGGAACTGAGTTGAGTTTAAAAAAGATCAAGTGAATTTTTAGTTACGTGATAAATCTTGTAAGAGGTGTCGATTTATAGAACATGCGTGATTAAGACATTACGTGTTATTTCTAAACATACAATGATATAAAGTTCGTGATAGGGTAGGACAACGTATAGGGGCTTGGTCAACAGAGGGAAAATTGAAAAGTCGGAGTACGTAAGAAATATTAATTGATAAACAATGTTGCAACATGGTCAGTCCATAAACCGTACAGAATAGGATTATGAATTGAAGTAGAGCGAGTGTTTTGGTATAATGGTACAAATTAGCGTGGATAAAAGGGGAATCAAAGAAAAACATAAAATGGAGCTTAATATGCTACGTGACTCCAACGTTCAGCAAGGGCTAATACAACATTGGCGACCTCTAACGGCACAGCTCCTTAAAATTCGGAACTGCATTCGGCAGCGAGAACTCGCTATGGTTGTAGCAGGCACTCCGGAACGGGGGGAGCGCGTCAGACAAACGTGGCGGCAAACACCAAGCTTGCGAGGGCGCATCGGGGATGACGTAGCACGTCTCCGCGCCAAAGGAGCATCGACGGCGCCGCCGCCGCCTAAGCGCCCGCATAATCCCCAAGAGCGCGCGGCCGCGGGAGGCGGCGTCGGATTTGTTTTTACCGACCTTGGAAAATTTGACTTTCATGGAGGCGCGGGCCGCCGACGGGTGGATGGCGGGCGGGCGGGTGGATGGCGGGCGGGCGGGTGGATGGCGGGTGGATAAATGGTGGGCGGGCGGGCGAGTGGGTGGGTGGGTGGTGGGGTCGTGGTGTGTGGGTGGATGGATGGAGGGTGCGCGGGCAGGCGCGGGCGGGCGTGGGCGGGGGCGGGAGAGCAACGCGGGCGGCGCGGGCGGCGTCGGCGGCGTCGGCGGCGTGGGCGGGCGGTGTGGGCGGGTGGGTGGGCGGGCGGGCCGGCGGGCAGGCGGGCAGGCGGACGGCGGGAGGGCGCCGCGGGGGCGCGAGCGGCGCGGGCGGTGCGGGCGACGCGGGCGGGCGGGAGGACGAGAAGACGGGGGAAGAGGGGGCGGGGAGCCCTGGCAATGGGACGGCGCAGACGAATGGGGCGGCCGCCCAAGCGACGGGTCGACGGATTGACGGGCGCGCAAGTGGGCGGAAGGAGACAGATGGACGGGCGAGAGCGCCTGGTTCAAAACAGACGCCGCTGGCGGGTGGATGGATGGGTGCGCCAAGGAGAATATGTAACAAAATGAGTACGCGAAATGGGCGAGAGTTGAATACGAAATTCTTCCCGAAAATGGTGTGAACTCTTCTAGATAATTCGCACACTCAAAGGGATAAGTTGTTCAAAATGGTTCCTTTACAACAAAACAAATTAATATATATCATTCTCTACGGGAACGATGTATCGTTAGAGTATTACATCTCTTATGTTCACTGGAGTAAAAAATATAATGTCACGTTGTTTTGAAAATCAGAAACAGGAGATTTATAAGGAAAAGTAAGTCACTGAGCACTATACCTCACAGTCACTACCCTAGTCAGCACTGTAGAAATGTTGGTGGGATCGAATAGAAGAAAATATTTTCCAGTGTCGCGGAGAAGTTGGGAAATAAAGGGCACAGGAATCTGTGAGAGGGAAGGCCAAGCCGTCGAGTCTCGGAGGCACTTGTTGAGACTAAACGTGCCTCGGTCGACGCCTCTGAAGGAGTGTTGGGATTCGAAGGCTGCCGCATGACCACGGAGGGTCTCGGGCGCCAACGACGGAAGGGAAGGAGGCAAGAGGGCGGAAGCGCCAGCTGTAAGTTTAACGGGAATTGAAAGATGAAATCCGAGGAACTCGTCGCGAACGCCGACGGCGACAGCGGTTCCCGGAGGGGCGGGTCGAGCCAAGGGGCGGGCGGGCGGGCGTCGGCAGCGGCGGGGACGGAGCTGACAACGCGACAGATGAAAATCGATTTCCCGCCCAGAAGAAAAGTTATTTCCGTTGTGTCGAGCTGAAATGCATAAACCGGCGCCCCGTCGCTCTCTCGGCCCCTGCCCCTGCTCCCGTCCCCTCCCAGCTCCTCGCGCCAACACCCCGCTGCTGTCGGCGTCAGCGGCTGTGCGAGTTCTTTGGAACTCCTGCGCGGCACACGCCGCCTCCCACGTCCAAGTGTTCTCAAGATGTCGCAAAGAATGTCACCGGACAAGTCGACTCTAGCCCTTTACGTGAGAATGGCGTATTGTCAGAAATGTACAAGGATGTTGCCACAAGAAACTCTCCAATGTGAATTGTACTAGGAATACGCGAGTTGTTTTTTATTGGTGGTCCGAAGAAGAAGAAGAAGAAGGAAATGCAGGGATGATCAGTTATAAATAAAACAGCTATTCCGAGTAACTTTTCGGAGTAGTTCATGCAATGACAATGATTTGGGAATGAGTAGACAAAAACCGAAAATTTAAACTACAATTTTATAGTGGTGCTTGGCGAATTCACCGTTTCAGACAATACCAAGTACATGAAACAGAACATGGAAACGTGAAATGAAAGTGCAGAGCATCAAATGTTCCATAAAAGTCTCGAACTTTTCGTTCTTCTGCGCTTTTTATTTGCGTAACGATTAATCGATCTCTCATCAGTTCACTTGAATGCACAAAGCCGTTTGTGCTGCAGAGAAGCGGCGTTATCGGACGTTGGAAAGTCGGGACAGTGAAGGAAGAAAAATTTATGGGCGAAACCAGACGGCATAGGCAGAGCACAGAAGAAAAGTTATTTCCGTGCGGAAGAGAGAATAATACTAAAATGGCGCAGAGTGAGAGTGGGCGTGGGAATGAGAGGGAAGATTGCCATAAAAAAGACAAGGTTTTACAAATTAAGTCTGGATAGTGCTTTATGTAGATAGACAACGACTCCCTAATATCTCACAATTGGTTCAATGCACCGCGCCACAAGACCAGACAATAGTACCATTAGATGTAATTACGTGTGAACTTGTTTGAGATAGTTTCTGAGTCGTAATGATCTTTCTTACACCATTTGACATTAATAAAACAGCGGAAAGAAGTGTTTCCAACTCCATCGAAAAATGATTTTTACATTTTACACATTACGAATGGTATGAAAATTAAGGGTATAATTTCAGTCTCCATAAGGTTTTCCAAACACGCGTTATGATAGCTTTAGCTTCCCAACATTACCGTAATGCAGAAATACTTTTTGTAGATCCAGAGAAAATGATCTGAAGTGGTTGTCATGTATTGCTGAAATTTCGTCATGTGTTGACGATCTTGATTTCAGGTCACATCACTGTGATTCAAATGAAGAGGTCAAGTACAGCATTGATTCCGGGTTCGAACTGAAGAGGCGTGGTGTGCATTAAGTCACCACAAACAAAAGAACGTACAACAAACGTGAATTAAGTCACCACAAACAAAAGAACGTGGAAAGGCAACATGAAAGTTACGGTTTGGGCAACAGGGGCGAGAGTACCCCGGATGAGAGCAGGCGAGCGTGAACAGCCGCAGCGAGCCCCCTGGTCGAATGCGAATTGAGAGGTCTTCGGCGTGAAGCGGGGCAGTTGAGGTGGGGAGCAGTCGAAGCAAGACGAGAGCCCACAGAGGGAGCGACGCGGGGGCGTAGGGGGCGGGGCGGGCGAAGACGAAGCGATGCAGGGGCGACGCTTTGAACCCGCTCACGCCTCACGCACGCGCGCGCTAACGCAGTTAAAATGCAGTGAGCCACCGCCGCCATTGCCACCTCCCACTCTAAAACCCCCGCTACCGCTATCACCATCAGCACCTCCGCCACCTCCGCGCCTTCTCCGCCTCCATTGCCACCTCCGTCGTCTCTGCTGCCTTCGAACCCGTGCCGACGTCTATTTCTCGCACACAGCCACCGCCTCCGTCTAAGCCACCCCCCTCGCTGTCTCTGTCGCCCCGCCCTCTTCTCCGTTGATTTGATTTGCGTTTTCCGCGGCCGGCGTCAAAGGATTTTCCGCGCGGTGCCTCTCTCGCCCCCGCCCCCCTGCCCTTCCCCCTGGCCATGGTGCAACGCTTCTCCACCACCACCGCCACCGCCGCAGGCGCTCCACTCCCCCCCTCTCCGATCCACCCTTACTCCCGCGCCGGCCGCCGCAGCGCCCGCGTCGCACCTGAGGCGGAAGACGACTCCTTCGGCGCGAGAGCCATAAAAATTTGGCTAAAACGCTCTCTGCGCGCCCCCTTTTTTCGGGCCTTCGGAAAAAGCTTCTTCGCCATCGTCGAAAGTCGTTCGTCGTGACTGTGATGCTCCCGTGATGTGACCGGACAAGATAACGTAGCGGCGCTCTCGAGGAGTCCGCCTCGAAAGGGATATTGTGTTGTGTTCTTTACGCCGTAAACTCTCGTCACTAACGAAAATGTATGGGAAGTGGAAGGAGAGGTTCTGGATGGAAAAACTATACTTCGTGAAAAATCCCAAACTTTACCAAAAGTGAACATGATAATTAGAATACAACGATAAAAAGACTTTCATATTTTTTTCATGTCTTTCATTTGTACATGTGTGCATCTAACAATAGTATTTCGTATTCTTTGAACATATCTGAAGCCGGGGGCTTTACTTTGAGAAATAGCATTTCGATCGACATTTTTTGTAATGCTCTTGTACTGATCTTGTAATACCGTCACTTCGTTTCCCACGACGAACAGTAGAATAGTAAAAATTCCGTGACAATTTACGACTTCTTTAACTGAAAAAGGCAAACTGTTTATCATATTATAATTATTGTCGACATTCTATTTTAATCACGGCTTTGAAATTGTTCTCTCATAAAAGACGAAGGGATTCCATTTATAGCAAAATTGACCGTGTTTTTCTCTATAATTCGACAGCATCTTTTGAATCACTAATATAATTTACTCGAACAAACGATATACTATGAACGTCTCAAAATCACCGTAACGTTAATTAAAAAGAGGGCATTACTTTCGTGAAATTGCACGGAGGTCTCATCCGAAGACAATCAAAGAAGCTTCAACAAAAACTTTGCGCCACCTTGCGCCCCACCTTTGAGCGCCGAAGGGTTACACGGGTGGCGGCTCTTCCGGCCCGTTCTCTTTCGCCGCCCGAGCGCAACTAATTCCCCAGCGGCAGCAGCTCAGTGGTCCAAGACGCTCCGCGGCTCCGCAAGGGGCGTGTTTCGCGCCTCCGCCGATCGCCCTTCGCTCTTCGCCGGGCGCGAAATTCGCCCGCGGGCGCGGGCTCCTCCCGCCCTCTGATTGGCTGGATGCGCGGCGGCCCGCGGGCTGATTGGGCGGGCGCCAAGGGGCGCGCACGAACGCACACGCTCCCGCGAGCCGGAAAGGGCTTAACTATGATCAAAGAAGGGATTGACGGGGTGCTACTCCTACGAGAAGGCCCGCGGTGCAGCGAACGGGAGACGTGTTTTCGAAAGAGAGAAAAAAATCCTCCAAACGCCTGAGGTGGGTGGAGGACGGTGAACGCGTCCGCATTCGAAAATAACATTTTGAGCAGCCTCTCGTAGCCGCATAATCTGGTTATATAGGGAACGTCTCAAGTCGAACTTGAAATTTCTTGCAGGGGAGGAGGGGGAGGAGCGTTAAGTATTATTAGACGCCTTTGAAGATCGGAGACGTACGATGATGCAAGGAGGTATTGTGAGGGGAGAAGGCTCTGCCGAATACATCGCTCAGGATCTTGATACTCCCCCGGTGCGCCCATGCGACGGCGTTCCGCGCATCGAGACGACGAACTCCTCTCCCGCGCTTGCCCCTGCCTACCTCGAGCAATATCGAATCAGCTAAGCCTCTTCTCTGTGAAGTTGCGACCGGCAGAAACAAGGCGGACGTGCGCTAATGTACTTAAAGAGGGCATGAGCGCGAGCGCGCTCGCATTTTTAGATGGGACGTCGTCGGCAATTACAAGCGCTGGGGAACGACGACGGGCGTGGCCGAAGCGGCGAGTGCAGAGGCGAAGGTGGGTTGGCGGGGTGGCAGAAATGACGAAGCAGTGGAAGGGTGGGGTGGCGGGATGTAGAACCGATTAGGGGCGTGGAGGGCTGGTATGGCGGAGCCGCGAGCTAATGTGGTGCAATGGTGTTTATGAAGCGGCGTGAGTCAGGGTAGTCGGTGTTGAGTCGGTGGGGGTTCAGTCGGTGGGGGTTGTGTGAGTGGGGGTGGGGGTTGTGTGAGTGGGGGTGGGGGTTGTGTGAGTGGGGGTGGGGGTTGTGTGAGTGGGGGTGGGGGTTGTGTGAGTGGGGGTGGGGGTTGTGTGAGTGGGGGTTGGGGTTGTGTCAGTGGGGGTGGGGGTTGTGTCAGTGGGGGTGGGGGTTGTGTCAGTGGGGGTGGGGGTTGTGTGAGTGGGGGTTGTGTCAGTGGGGGTTGTGTCGGTGGGGGTTGAGTCGGTGGGCGTGTGACGGGTGGGCGTGTGACGGGTGGGCGGGTGACGGGTGGGCGGGTGACGGGTGGGCGGGTGACGGGTCGGCGGGTGACGGGTCGGCGGGTGACGGGTCGGCAGGTGACGGGTCGGCGGGTGACGGGTCGGCGGGTGACGGGTCGGCGGGTGACGGGTCGGCGGGTGACGGGTCGGCGGGTGACGGGTCGGCGGGTGACGGGTCGGCGGGTGACGGGTCGGCGGGTGACGGGTGGGCGTGTGACGGGTGGGCGTGTGACGGGTGGGCGGGTGACGGGTGGGCGGGTGACGGGTGGGCGGGTGACGGGTGGGCGGGTGACGGGTGGGCGGGTGACGGGTGGGCGGGTGACGGGTGGGCGGGTGACGGGTGGGCGGGTGACGGGTGGCGGGTGACGGGTGGGCGGGTGACGGGTGGGCGGGTGACGGGTGGGCGGGTGACGGGTCGGCGGGTGACGGGTCGGCGGGTGACGGGTCGGCGGGTGACGGGTCGGCGGGTGACGGGTCGGCGGGTGACGGGTCGGCGGGTGACGGGTCGGCGGGTGACGGGTCGGCGGGTGACGGGTCGGCGGGTGACGGGTCGGCGGGTGACGGGTCGGCGGGTGACGGGTCGGCGGGTGACGGGTCGGCGGGTGACGGGTCGGCGGGTGACGGGTCGGCGGGTGACGGGTCGGCGGGTGACGGGTCGGTGGGTGACGGGTCGGCGGGTGACGGGTCGGCAGGTGACGGGTCGGCGGGTGACGGGTCGGCGGGTGATGGGGCGAGACGGGGGAGCAGGGCGGCGAGATGCTCGGGAGGTGAGGCGATATGGCAAGGGGTGGCAGGCTGATGATATGGGGCGGGACGCTGGGGAACAGAAATGACGAGCATTGTTTGTCAGGAGCGGGAGGACTGGTGGAGAGCGGAGGCGGGAAGTGAAAGGTCGACGCCAGTGAATACCGAATGTCACTGTGATGTAGGACATCATCCGTCAAACTAGTTGTTTTGGAATCACATGTGTATGGTGAAAACAGACGGATTTACGAGTCCAGAACGGTTATCAAGTAAGTGCAAAGTAACGCAAGGTTGCGTGTAAATTCTAATAGCACAGACGGAAATACTTCATATCGAATTTCTGCTTTCAAATGAAAACTATACGATAGAATACGAAAAATAAATACGATATAATGTGAAAGAATAAACAATAGAATACAAAATGAATGATTAACGATCCAAGTCCTAAGTAGAGAATTTTAAATTATTGTAAAAAAATACCTTAAGAGACGAAAATCTGTAAAACATTATTCGAAAATGCAAAGGATTGTAAGCTTTTCACTTTAATGGACTGGAGCGGAGAACGGTGAAGCTATAGCACGGCCTGTAGCATATGAAAGCTCAGTGAGCTGTTGACCCGCTTTTCTACTGACAAGTGCATCTATCAAAACGTTTATTAAGCGACAGCAATTTCGCAATGTCCCCGAAGAACGCCATTTGTCAAGCGTCACGAAGATATTAACTTAAACGTTTATTGCGCGTTTGTGACAGGAATCGCATTCTTCAATGACGCGAAGTATGAATTTAACGTTGAGATAAACTTTATGCCTTCATTGATACTAAAGTATTATTGCACGACAATATAAAATATTAAAATGTCGCAATTGACGTGTTTCTTTCTGAGTCAGTTCTTGCATTACATGCAAATGGAACCTGTCAGACTGTCACATTTAACATTTTATCCCTTGAACAAAAATGTAGGACAAACACAATACAGAGGAGAAAAGAAAGGTAAAATTCGTTGACATTTGATCCGTAATGCATCACAGCAGATCTTCTAGGTACATAATACGCAATACGTCCGATGGAATGACTGTCGTACATCTCGGAAGCGATTTGCACGTACTTGATAAGGCAGACACGTGATTACTAAGCCAAGCAACTGGAATGGATCGTACGCTTCAGAAATCAAACCAACAGGGAGGCATCCGGGGAAGGGGCTGTGCTGTGGGAAGTGAGATGGGACGGGCGGACGCGCCGGGGCGTGACTAGAAGGGCGGGGAGTGACAGGATGGGACGGGCAGAGGAGGGGAGCCCCAGGTGTCGGAAGGAGACGGGCGCGTGCTCGGGCACCGGGTGTTGCCAAGACGACCGTAACGGAATTAATGCAGAGGAGAGGGGGGAGGCGGCGAGACGTCGCCGTCGGCCGCTGCGGCGCACTTCTCGAATACAACGACCACGGCGTTTAGAGCAGCGGTTGCCTCTACTTAGACACGCAACTTGTGCCTGTTTCTGTCGCACTGTCGTCGGCTGAGTAACGAAATCAACGTCGCTCATGAGTCACAGTTATAAACTGAAATATGATAATTACCTTGATATCTTACTAGGCTGATTAGTAATAGAAATTATAATGAGTATATCTAGAAATAGAATGGGGAATGTGCCAAATAAATTTTTATGTTATTTTTGATACTACCTTACACACAATATTGTTCGTACTACAGCAAACACAGAATCAATATTTTTACACTTTCTATCGATATTAAGACATAATGTTCACTAAAATGAAAGTACTTAATAATTTGATGTATCAATGAAGGTATTTTTCTGCAAGATTAGTCTGGAGTCTCAATTATGCAATCCCGCAACACATAACATCACTGCAGTGTTGCATACCCCAGGGGCCGACTTAACAGCCAGGACTCGACAGGGAGCGCGACCACCATGGATCTCCGGGAGCCGGGAAAGTCCAGAGCCGTCACAGTCATCCTAGACGTACAGTTAAGCTCATTTCCCTTCATTACGAACTATACGAAGTTATTTCGTCCAGCGAGCGGGCGCAGCTTTACCGAGCCGGGTCCGAGGGTAGATTAGCGGCATCCGGAGAAATGATACAATAAACCAACCGAGTCGGTTTGTTCGTCAGCTTCTGCTTCCGTAACGAGGGCGGACGCGCGCGCGACTGTCAGAGCGAGCGGAAAGCGGAAGGGGGACGCTAAATTAATATGGCGTCCGCGTGCAACGGCCGCGTCCCCTGAGTGCCACCAATTACGCCGAAAAGTTATTAAAAGCAAGTTAATTTAATGCCTCAAGCCCAGATTAATTCTCCTTACCGTGCTCTCTCCAAAATTTGCATACTTTAAATTTATCTTAAGGGAGAGATAGCATAAAGTTGTCCTCTATAAAAACCGAGGAAAGAGAGCGCCTCCCGAAGTGCATTATGGGATAATATGTATGGAAATGCAACAGCGCCCCAAGCGGTCCACTGATGCACCTCCGAGAAGTCTGAAAGATACCGAGATGCAAACAACGAAAATGGGGAAAGATGCGATTCAGAATGAAGACGAACATAAATACTTCAACATAATTGTGTGCATTTTGCTACCATTAAGAATTGACATCAGAAACTGCATTTCAAGCAGTTCGAGCCCCTAATAATCAATGAATGGATGGTACACCCGGCTAATGCAAAAGAGTAACTGACAGGCGCTGATTTTATTGGTTTCCCTCAAACAGAGTCATATGTAAAAGATGGCCCACATCCCAGTATATAATGTAACATACTGTCTGGTATTTCAGCTGTAACTCCGTCCACTTCGACCATGAATGCTACAATATCTGGAATCCGAACTGGAAGCAGAGGGTATCCCGAGCGCGCCAAGATTACTCGAATAACGCGCATTCCATACGCAAACGAGGAACTTACTCGCGCCCATCGATTTCATCGGTTTTTCTCAGAGAGCGCTCGCAGCATCACGCGAATCGATCACACCAATGAAAACCCACAGGCCTGCGTTTACTCGCGGTTTATCGCGTTTAATAAAACGGCTGTCAAACCAGGCATCGAGAAGCCGACGAACCACCCCTTGCATCCCCACGGTGCATCACCCCCTACCCCATCGCCGCCCCGCAAAAAATATAAACCGCTCCCTACTTCCTCCTAACCTTCGACGTTCTCTACACGTGTAACATCGGCGCATTAAAAGAGGGCAACTCGCCACGCGCGGCACGTGCGGAGGAGGGAGCGCGCGCACGGCGACCAGCGTCAGTAAAAGGCCCTCTAAAACCCGACCATCTTGAAATTGATACCGCGCGAGCGCCCCTGGTGGTGGTCAAGGCGTGGTTTACGTGAAGGAGCTTTACAGCGGGAGGTGGCGACGCCGACGAAAGCGGCGAGAGGGTAGACCATGGTAGAGCACGGTGAGGAATGAGGGAGGAGAATCACGGGCAACAATGTTCGTTGTTATTAAGAGAAAAAAATGATCACTTTTTTTGGAGGTCAGAACTAGGCTGGAAACATAAAAAGAGGGAACTGACGACGGTTTCGTTTTCATTGATTGGTGGAAATGGTGAGTGATATAGGAGTTCGTGAGAGCGTTATACGAGTCATGTGATGATAGGGGTGAAGGAGAATAATGAAAGTAGGGGGCACGAATCTACGAATACACGCGGGTGAGTGTAAGAGAGGCGCGGTAAGAGATCTTAATGGTGCTAGGTGTAAGAGAATGTTCGAAGAGAAGGAACTACAAAATCAGAAAAAGAACTGAGTCTACGGGTGGATAGAATATTGAGAATAATGTAACGGAGTATGTGAATGGAAGTGGTAATTCTACGGGCAGGTACCTGATGAACGAATTGATGCATGTGTGAAGAACAAGTACGAAAAATTCAAGCGACGAAAACCACGTGGCGATTTCTGTACCACCATAAACGGAGGCGTGGCACATAAAAACGGGCAAGGCGTCACTGTCGCAAACGGACACAATTCCACATTTGTAACGATTGCAGCAGAAACGAGACGGGCAACCAAGGAAAGGGCATGGACGTCGTGAAACGCCCGTGATGGCAGAAGAGGGGTACGTAAAGAAGCGCGACCCTCTCGCCATTGCCCGGAACGCTGCTGACGCCGCCGACGCCGCCAATCCATCGAAGGCGCGCTTGGTCGTAAACAATGAATTTTGGAACAGCTGAAAATTCCCCGCCAGAGTGGCTGCGGCCGCGCCGGGAGAAAAACCCAGAGACTCGTAATGCCACCCTAACGCCGATTTAAACGGAGGAGCTGCATAAAACCCACGCCAACAGGCAATTGCGTTGTCAAGAAGCAAAGGCATGTCGCTGAAGTCGACTTTCGGGTGCACCTTCCTTCATGCACATGCTTTCGCTCGTATAAGGAACAATGCCGCTTTAATGATATTAAATATTATAATTTTAATATTATTTTAATTGAGGATAAGAAGAATTTTAAGAAAGAAATGAAAAAAGCGAATGTAAAACATGAAATATTAAGTCTTGACTAATATTATTAAAAATTGGGATTTTCATTTATTAATCTTACTTGTTAATTAATTAAACATAACAGTTCCACGATGTATAGCTGAATAGAGTTTTATTATTCCTGGTCTTTCAATATGTAAAAAATATTAATTAAATTATTTTGGAGACAAAAGAGACTAAGAAACGACGGCCGAGTGTAGGATACAAACGTAAAATAGAAGTGGAAATAGTAATGAGACAGACTCATGAAATAACTTAGAAAAATATGAAAACGCTATGAAATTCAAGATAAAACTAAGAGGAGTTGAAATGGGAAGGCGAAAGTGAAACCGAATGCAACGCAATTACCCTAAAGTATTAACCGAAGGTGCATCCGCTTTGTGAAAATTATTTTTACGTTCCTATCCAACGTAACACTATTTAATTCACCGCAAAACCGCTTCACTGGCGCTAGGAAAAGTTTGGTCCAGAAGCTCCGCCATGGAGACATCGCCTAAGCAACTCAAAATTAACAAGCAAATATCGGGCTGCTCGCGTTTCGCGCTGGCAACGAGCTCCTAAATAGGCGCGCGGATACTCGGCTTCTTAATTCGACCGCAAGGAGTGCTGTAAGCCTATTACGGCGACAAGAGGTACCGCGGCGCCGCGCACAGCCCGCAGGGACCTAAGGACATTAGAGTTCGTCCCAGTAGCGGCGGAGGCGGCAACGTTCTCTTCCTTGCGCGTTCCTGCCTCCGAGCGGCGCAATTCTGGAGGCAAAACGAATCCTCAAAAGTGAGGGGCCCCGGACGATCGTGGCGCCTTCTACCGCTTCGAGGGAGCACTAATTATCTGCTACTGCGTTCGCAGAGGAAGCGGTTCTGTCCCGAGGCGATGGAAATGGCGATGGTGTTCGTCAGAATTCGATGGTAGGAAAGAAAAGTTAGGTAGCGAAAGCGAGGGAAATGTTACAGGTGTTGAATGACAGTTCTGAGAGCGACTTTTCGGTGGCTATGAAAATGGTATCGTTGTATGCCAGTGGAGACAGCAGAAGTAAAGTCGGTCATTGGGGTCGTGAATGACAGCAACTTACTAGTGTGGCAGCAGCTTCTTACTCTTGCCTTAGTTGTAATAATTGCTATAATAACACAATATGACATAGTTTTGACATCACCAATACGTCTACGCAACAATGCCATTGTGTTAAATATCAATTACTCTAGTGAGGGGAGTGGCTGAAATGAGAACGAACGGTGAAAACAAAGTTGTGGTTGCAAGGTGCGTTGCTACCTAAGCCGTTATGGCAGAGAATAGCTAGGGTGATAGATAATAGTAACTAAATTGTTCTATGGTGACTACTCAAGAAATGAAATATATAAAAAAAATGCTATACAATTTGAGGAAGAATGCAGGAAAGAGTAAAGCCAAAGTAATTGTATTTCGCTATGATATATGTACTTTATCGCTTCATTAGGGACGAAGAGTGCAAAAGTTGCGTTGGTTCGTAAAGGCTAACTGCAGTGTGAAAGGCGGGGGCAAAATAGCGGCATAGCTACCCTCAATTAATTGTCTTTGCCGCTGTGCCACAGAGCGACGATAGAGACTGCACGTACGGCAAGGGAGAGGCGTGGACGGGGAGCAGGGATCGGGCCGGTGAGACGTCGAGGCGACAGGCCGACGGGGCGACTTGTGTCAGGGCGGTGGGAGCAGAGTGACGGCCTTTGGGGGAATGGGGCGGGCAGGGATGGACTGAAGGCGGCCGAGTTGCGTTGGCGTAATGGCAGAATGGCAGTGGAGTGACGGCGAGGTGGAGGAATGGTGGTAGTGGAGTGGTTATTGTCGTTGGTGATGGTGTTAATGGTGGTGGTTTGGTAACGTAGTGGTAGTGATAGTGATAGTAGGTAGGTGTTGGTGATGTTGGTGGTAGTGTTGTTGATGTTGATGATGTTGATGGTGGTGGTGGTATTTATGGTGTAGGTGTTTGTAGTGCTAGTGATTGTGATGTTGGTGGTAGTGTTGTTGTTTGTGATAGAGATAGTGGAAGTGATAGCGGTAGTGGTAGTGGTGGTGGCAGTGGTGGCGGTGAGACGGCAGTGGGGCGGGATGATGGTGGTGAGGCAATGAGAGGACTGGATGTCGACGACTGCGTCGTGTGTCGAGGGCTTCCCTGCGGCGGAGGCGAAGCGAAGCGAGGCGAGGCGAGGCGAGGCGAGGCGAGGTGAGGCGGCGTGTCGTCATAATGGGAATTATCGAGGGCGCGGTGAAACGCCTGGGGACGGCGCGGAGCGACGGTCGGGGCTTCCCCGCATCGCAGACACGTGGTCTGCGCGTCGCAGCTTCCCAGAGGAGCGCCGAGTAATGGACAAAAGAGTGGACCGCAGCTGAAAGTCAGCCCAGACCTTCAGTTAGAAAACAGAAAGGGTGACTCCAAAAGCCCCTTTCAAATAATTACGAAAGTTTACTTTAGAAGTTAAAAAAATTGTGATAATTAGGTTGGTTTGATACAGGGTGGAGAAAATATGGAAGAAAAATTAATTAATTGAATGGTCTTTGAGAGTAATATTTAATAAGAAAGTAGTAACCAACAAATGAAATTACATTCATTCAAGAAGTAATTACACACAAAGCGCCGTTACTTTCTGTCAAATGAGTATCATTTTTCGGGAAATATCTAAAAACAAATATTGGATACATCGCTGACCCACTGAGTAACCTGCCGTTGCCTCCACCTGCCGAAAAAACGCTTTTCACTGAAACCATCCCCTTCCCAGCTGGTGGGGGGAGGGGGAGCCTCCGCGGCTGGCACTGCTCCAGCAGCTCTGCTCCGCCGCCGAGTTCGTTTCTCCCCGCGCCCGCGCCCCCGTCCCCTCCTCCCCGCCTTTCGTAGAATCAGCGAGCTGGCGGCGCGGCGGCGTGGCGAGGCGTGGCGGGGCGGGGCGCGTTCCGAATCTTTTTATGAAATTCTTGTACGTGTTATGAGAGTTTATACCAATATAACGCGCTCTGGGTAATGGGGCGGAACCGCGCGCGCGCGCGGGAGAGCGCGGGCTGGCGCTGCGGGATGATGCGGCGAGAAAAACGCCTTCCCCGCTTCCTCTCCCCGCTCACTCCCCGCCACCGCCGCCTCGCGCTCGCTCCCGGCCGGAAGTACTCGAGTGAGAGAACCTTTCAATTATTGATGGAAGATTTTCTCTCCCCCCCTGTTCCTCTTTTTGCCTGGCGCCTGCCACGCAGCCATCCATCCCGCACGTACAGCGGCGCCTCCACCGCCACCGCCACCGCCGCGGTTGCGTCTCAATACGGATGATGCGCCGGCGTCGTTCGTAATGTATTCCTCCGCCCCCGCTCCACTCCCTCCCCCTCGCCCGTCCCCGCTGCGCCGTCGGCTCGGGCTGATGTATACGATATTAGACCGCGACAGATATGTGCGTTATAAATATGCAATGTACTTTGCTGTGTAAAAGAAGGTTATTTAAAATTGATGGCTAAGACGCTGTAAGCTCCGGGGGGTTCCCAGCTCTTGAGAGGCCGCCACCACCACCGCCGCCGCGCCTAAGTGCAGAAACCAAACCCAGCGTTACAAATTGATTGCCAGTAATGCCACTGGCAGTTAGGAGCCGCCTCGGGACAGTCGGGAGCGCCGCACGCGAAATCTTCCCCGGATGAAAACCACGAGGATGTTCGCGACTTCCCCCTTCGCTAGTTACGCGCCTGAAATCGGCGGCGCGCGCGGTCCGGGGGAGGGGGCGGGGCGAATTTCCCAACGGAGAAATTGACGAATTGTTGGACGGAGAGAGTAGGGGAGGCGCACACAAAAGATTGGGCTCCGCGCGAGAGATAAATATTAAAAGCCCTGAGTACGGGCGGCCGCTTTGCATCCTTAGACAGCCACCCTCTGCTAGAAAAGTTGGCCGAAATCGAAGCAAACGACCAGGCGTTTTACGCGTCTCTAAAACAAAAGGCTTCGCGAAAGAGCAAACGGCGGGGGCGCGCGGGCGTGGGTAACGAGGCGGGGGCAGGGAGCGGGTGGACGGACGGGCGGGCGGGCGGGCGGGCGGGCACAATTATTCATCCCATCGCCAGCCTTTTGTCTGCGCCGGAGTGCTCTGCCTGGCAAACGCTGTTTATGAGGCACGCGCCTGGACGTGCACAATAGCTGTATCAAGCTGTCGACACAATTTTTCAGCATTAACCCGCTGCGCGCGCTTTTCGACGTTGAAAAAAACGGTGCGTTTCGGGGCGGGGCGGGGCGTCGCGAGGCGGCGTGGGGCGGCGCGGGGCGGCGCGGGGCGGCGCGGGGCGCCGTGGCGTGTGGAGGCGGGGCGTGGTGTGGTGTGGGGCGGGGCGGAGGGGAGTGGGGCAGCGCGGCGTGGGGCGGGGCGGGGCGGGCGGGGCGGGGCGGGGCCGGGCCAGGCGGGCGGGGCCGGGCGGGGTGGCGCGGGGGTGTCGTGATCTCTGGCGCCGCGGCGCCCGGGACAAGTGGCGCCGTCTTGCAAGAAGCAGCGGCGGCGGCGGCGAAGGCGTCTGGCGTAAGAGAGGAGGAGGTGACGCGTCATTAAGAGTCTCGATTAATTAAAAATCCCAAGTCCGCGGATATTGGCAAGACAGTAAAAGCGGAAAAGACGGTGTTTACGAGCGGGGGTGGGAAATGGGAACCGAAGTAGCACTTCTTATGTCGAGAGCGAGGACAAGGACGTGTTCGGGCGGTTTTAATTTAAGACGGGGCTCATAAGGGAGACGGGCGGCGGTGGGGTGATAGAAAACCGACGAAGAAAGAGGACTGGCGCAGAAAGATACTGCGGCTTTAGACTAAAGGAAGCATCTCTTCTAGGTTTTGCTAAAAGAATGTAAACTAGTGAATACTGAACATCTCTTAAAACACACATGATTTTCTGAAGATTCTATTCTACCACAGTTGAATTAAATATAATAAAATGATGAAGAACAAGACCTAAGTATTAATTCCTCGATCTGCAAGTCAGTAAGCATCTATGGAATACCATTATTTGCGTCAGGTTACACTACTTGGATACTGAAATAAGCCCTGCTCAAGTGACGTTTCTAATTCTTTTTGTTTTAAAGTTTAAATTGCTTAGAAAATAATATTAATATGTTATTTTGTAATTTTACGGGTTAGAACATTAAAACCTGATACGTCAATTACGAAGTCGCAGACACGCGCGTAGCCAATGCAACAGCGAGGTAATGATAAAACATCTTAAACAACTCTGTCAACTATATCACACACTAATCTACATGTACGTTCTCGTAAAACAATGGCGTATAACAAAGTATGGCAAATACAGTTTTTTCCCTTTATGAGTAAACTTGGGTAACTGCTTGGCTTATAAAATCATAGAGAATACGTTGCGCGCAGTTGTGCGCTCTGTGTGCGGGACGGCGTGTATCGCAGCGCTCAATTACATCCGCGCCCACTCGCGGTGGCGCTGTTGACACCGCCGCGCCGCGCTGGCGCTCGCGGCGGAGCGAGGGCAGCGTGCGGGGGGAAGGGGACAACACAGGGTACGTGTAGGGAGGCTTGACGAAAGAACAAGAATCAGAAAGAAAAGGCGTTGGGAATCATTGAAATAGCTTGGAATTGCGGCTGGAAGCGAAAGTATTATTATTATTATTATTATTATTATTATTATTATTATTATTATTATTATTATTATTATTATTATTATAGTCCGATTAAAATATATTGGTGATTGACAGTTGTATGTGGAAAGAAGCGCCGTTGACAGTTTGTGTACCACGTGTTCCCGGGACACGAAAATAATCATTTGAAATCAATACTTATAAGAGTAAGCAAATCATATACTAATATTACAAGAAGCAACAGAGTCAGAAGCATAACTGTCAATCACCGACTTATTTTAATCGGACCTTAAATACATTAATGTGAACGCAAATTCTAATGACTCAAAATGAATGTACAAAATGGTTGCATAATTACGCTGCGTCACATGTAGTCGTCTGAATCTCATATGGGCGAGTTAATGTGATACAATAAGGACAATTGTGAGGACAAAGTGAACTCGGTATGGTGGGGGACGAAACATATAGTGGAAAAAAAGGAAGAAAAATGTGTAAAAAAGGAGGAAAATGTGAAAAACAAGGGGAAGAACAAGGAATTGGAGGCAAGGAAATATTTGAAGTGAAATGAATATGCTTGAAAGTGAATGAAACGAAATGGCGAATTTAAAAACGTACAGGTAAAACATTTAAGATGGCAATCACGCGGGGAATTTTTGGACCAGAGCCTAGACATTCCACAACAGAGGACACTTTACGGTTTGGGAGAGGCGTAGATAGAACAGATCGGCAAGCACAAGCTTGCTCTCAGTCACGAAAAGATGGGTGGTGAAGGTGGAGGTGGTAAGATCTCCAATACGCTCCCCCCCAAACCACTTCACGCGCGGCAACACGAGGCGGAAAATAAATCTTTTATGGGTCCTTTAGTCGCTCACCTGCGCGGCAGACACGAAGGCAAACGACTGAACCGCTCGCATCGAGATAGAGGGCGCCGCGCCGCGGCCCGAGGCGCGAAAAAGAGCTCCGAAAACACTTACTCGCTCGGGAAATGTTCCTCATGTACCGCAAACGCTTGTGAGCCGCGGCCGCGGGTGATGGCAAAGAGCGATTTAAAGTGATGTGGTCGACAATAACAGTTATCGAGATTGTCAGAGTCAAGTTTCACATAATACGTTTAACCCCGAGTTTGATTGTCGGCAAATAAGATCCAGGTAATTCTTGTTTTATTGGATTGGGGTCAAAGTCGTTGCAATTACGAAATCTATGAGCTACTCCAAGAAAATTTAAATTCCTGCCCGCCAACAAGATAGTGAGAGTTTTTAGTGACTGCCTCCACTTTATAACGGCTTTGAGCGGGAGACCGCATACCGACGACCTAAACCGAAGTCCTTACAGCTGAAGATAACCCACTCCCTCGTAAAAATGGAAGGAACTCATTTCCCAGGCGCCTGCACTTCTTAAACATTCAACGCGGGCCGCCTGAAATATGTTGTCTGATAGGTGCGTCTTTTTACGGCAATTCCAAAAGTTAATTAACGTGCTCGCCGTCTTATCGGGCGGAAGTTTAATTAAAATTTATATAAATAACGAAGATAAACCTTCACGCATTTATACATTGGCACGTCGCGGCAGTTCGGGGCGAGAGCGGTGGGGGGTACGGCAGCGCAAAGCGACGGGGCCGGCGGCAGCCAAGTGTCGACAAGAAGTGGGGGCGGAAGCATATACACTCTTCCGCACTACTCTGCCCACACGACCTCCGCCACCGGGCTTAACGAGCGAATTCCGGCTCTTATCGAAAAGGAATTCTCGACTCTCGACGCGTAATACCATGGGGTTTCCCCGAACTCCTTTTATAATCCCGCATCCCTCCCTTCTGCTTCTAGGAATCCTCCTCCTCCACCCTCTCTCTCTTTCCGTCCCGACTCCTTCATTCCTACCACCGCCACCACAACCCCACCCTTCAGACCCTTCTAATCGTTTATTTTAACGGCTGCGCTCTAAAATTTTAAAGCGCGAGACAACAAAACTTGGCCTGGAATTGAATGTTTATTATTTTTCCGAGCAGATGTATTAAATAAAACTGCGGCTTTTGCAATATGTATCGCGCCGCCACTTCTGACTCCGCCCAGCGACTGTAATTATTATTAGAACGATTATTGGTAAAAGCTGAACAGCAGAAACGCTCGACGCTGTCCCTCCAAGTGGCCGCTCGACAAAGCAACGCTAACACAACAGAACTTCGACGTCTGGAGCTCCGGGGTTATGTAAAAACTTAGGCGCCTTGAACGGAAGGCGTTAGGAGTAAACTTAACTTTTAATTGTGTTATTTGTATGCATGGACAGGGCACTTTTTAGGTATGTCACTGGAAAAGTAATCGCGGTATTATGCCGCCCGGCCGCGCGGGAGGAGCCGGCGGCAGGGAAGGGGAGGGAGGGAGAGACGAGGAAAGAAGGGGAGGGCAATCGTTAAGAGCAGGGCCCTGGAGTTGCTTGCGTCGCGCGTTAACATTTTGCGTCGCAGGTCTTCATTAACATGTTGGTGCGATTCGCGACTTAAGACAGACGCATGGCGCAGCGCCCCCTCCTGCCTCAGCCGGGGCTAGTCGCTCTTCTTATCGCGACAGGACGAGAAAAAGTCACGCAGTCGTTTGTCGCGAAGGGGCGAAGAGGGAGGGGACGACGAAAGTGCCACCGTGAGCAAGGGGGGTGGGGTGGGGGGTGGCAGCGAGGGAGTTAACAAAGCATCAACATTCAGTTAAGAGTTCGCTATCGAATGAGGCATCGCTTGGGGCGATTTTTCAGTCGTTCTCGATTTATCTTGGCGTCCCAGGCCGGTGATACAAAAGCTATTTAGTTAAGTAAGAACTTGGGTACATTGATAAAAGTGGGGAACCGGTAGATACATGTTTCCTCTCATCCAGTAAAACAGCTTACACTCATTTGTTTCCATAGGAGGAGAAAAAGTGAGGAGAAAGAAAGAGTTTAACTTGAAAAGTGATTACATTCATTTACGATGTGGCTTCATTATGTGCTCTATCTGTTATGATGGACAAGTTATTCCAGAAGACAGATTGCAATTATTATCGATATTAAGCGTGGAAAAGAAGATTCAGGCATTTATGATAAAGCAATTTGAATTAAATAATGTATTACAACGCAAATAGTCCTAAGATAAAACAGAAAAAGCTACAAACACATTATTTTTATTTTGAAGTTCTTTTGCACCTTTTTCTTACATTAGATGAGGTTCTAAAGTTTCTTAGTTGAAGGTAATGAAAAGAAGTTCTGGAATATTGTAGGTCGAGTAAAGTGAACGAAAAATTAAAATATAATCACAAAGATTTACAGACAAATGTTAATAAAACTAAATTCATACCTTAACCTAAAATATAACACAATAAAAAAAACACCCAATCTAATAAGCTGAAAAAAAAATCATTTTGAATTCAAAGAATGCAAACTGGCTATTAAAGTTTTACATTTTTAATAATAATATAAATAATAATTGTAACTTTATTTATTTTTCATTTTAATTCAAAAACAACATTAAGCTATTTTTTTACATTTGAGATTTAGAATTCCTCAATTGCAATATTATTTTCGGAATCCCTCTGTATAACGCTTGTGAACCCGAGAGATTTTGTGAAACACCTGTTGGGAACCGCTGCTCTAGACGAAACGGAATGCTCTAGACGATCCATATTATTCAATATCAAAACAATCTAAGTAATCATTATCAAATCGAAATTCAATAACGTTTCTGCATTGAAGCTGATGGTAGCTGCCGGTCATGTATAATTTTATTAGATCAAGCCGAGTTTTATATCCCGAGAGGTACGTGGAACTTTTTGTTATGTTTTCAATCGACATTTTAATGATAGTAGGCAGTGATACAATACAGGAAGAACGCATTGACAGGAAATCCCCAAAATTTTGAAAGAATGACATATCTCTTTGTTACTTTGTTTAGGAATACGTATACTACAGAAAATAAATAAAAAATACCGATGTATGAAAAATGAAACTAACAATTCATTTGTTTTTATTACACAGTTAGGATGTAATTCTGAAACATAAACTGCACCTTTTGTCATGTCATTACAAATAATCTGCGATGCGATGCATCAAACGCCCTAATTGTAAATTGTTACTTGATTAAACATTTACAGCTCCTCCTTTGTGTAGTAATAATAACTTTTCATCGCCGTTAAGATGGATTTATTTATAAACATATGGTTAATCTTGTTTAATTTTTATAAGTAATAAAAATATACTTAGTCATAATTAATGTGTATAAGTCTTTAACAGTGTCACCACTAGCATTGATAGCTTTTTGTAGCAAGAATTACGAATTTTGTATCAGTATATCTCTCATATCATTGGTATCAATTACAATGGAAGCTAGCAAATATATTAGCTCGATACGTTGATGATTTTGTCTAAATTTAGCTACTGGATTTATCCACTTTTTCGTTACCAAGGTTCGGCAACAAGAGTTTTTCTGTCGAAAATTCGCTGCTTTTTCCCGCAGCATTACACAACTTTCTAGTCTTAAGAAAAACCTTCTTAGGAGTGAGAAAGTAAAAATGCGTTCTTGGAGCATCCGATACAAATCTCGGCGCACAATATGCAGCAGGTTTTTTAAATTTATTGTATCGCAGAATGGAATGAGGTGATTATGCAACGCTCAGCCATATGGCTTTTCAGTTGTTAGGAGAAAGTTTTTCAATCGAAAGATATGCGAAGGGAGAATCAATGCGAATATTTAAGCGGAGGAATACATTTAGTTGACTGCTAATGGGAGGAGTATTTATTTCATTACCTAATATCAGCAGAAATGAGCTTTAAAGTGGAGTGACGGTTAATGCAGCAGGGTACTCACTGTCGAGCCATTGGAGTCGTATTTGAGCGTGCGCTTGAAGGTGTACTCGGAGCGGCCCGTGGTGAGGTTGTGCAGGTCGGTGCGGAAGATGACGGCGTCGGCCTTGGTGAACTCGGCGTTGGTGCCGCTGTACAGGCCGGGCAGCTCGCCGGGGTTGCCGCGCTCCACCCACACCGCCGTCGAGTTGTCGGCCGGGTCGTAGGGCACTTGGCGATGCCCAGCCCCACGCCCGGCACGAACTCCTTGCGCATCAGGTGCGTCAGGTTGGACTGCAACAGGCGGGCCAGCGGCAATTAAAGTAACAGCAAGTAAACAGTATCATAATCATAATTATTAGCACAATTCGTAGGTGCTCCCTACATTACTCGCACACAATTGTAATATACGAGTATCTATTTTACGGCGTTTTCTCAAGGAAAGACATAAAAAACACCAACTCCTGTTTTTTCCCAAATCATTCAAATGATTAGCAGCCGTGGACTCGTAAGAGCTGTTATTTTCACGCTCGTGAAGAAGAATATAATGTATTCAGACTATGAGAAGAACGTATTGTTGCGCCTTATGTTAAAACCTGACCTAGCCAAAATTAAACTTAAATATAGACGTACTGAGAACGGAACAATATTGATAGAGTTTATAAATTGAATCCAATAAAGTGAAAATAAAGAGCAGTAATAAAGAAATAAATTAAAGGGAAAATAAAGAGAAGTATTTCATTATATTATGAAACTTGGCATGAATAGCAATAATAATAATAATAATAATAATAGAAATAAACATTAAAAATAAGCTGAATTTCTACTAGACATCAACATCTCTGTAACAGACACGCACAATGATCCCTTTGAACAAAATAAAAAATGTAATTACAGTTGATTGATTTATGCAAAAAATATTAGTAAAATTACCCTGGGGATTCTCCAAACAAAATTTCTAATTAATGTTCATGCAAAATATTCATTAAAAATTACAAAATCGTACAATTTTCCTGCAAACTAATCGTAGATAAAAGCTGTACAATTCCGCAATAACTAATTTGCTAGTCCACCCCATGGCAAAATTATTTCGTAAAAGGCTAATTAAAAATTACCAAAACAATGATTTTAAACATCGAACGATGACAATATTTTAATAGCACACGGCTTCTCCCTGCGGAACCTCTGGAACGAACGAGCTGTTCCGCGTGTCGGTTGGGCAGGAAACCCTTGTCTGACCGATGCGCGACACGGGGAGAGGATTCATGAGGCCGAAGCCCGCAGCTCGCGGCCAGGCCTGTGGGAGAGGGGGTGGCAAAGGGGAAGGGGTAGGTGGCCGCGGGCGGGCGGGCTAGCGACCGCAGTGCAGACACAATGTCGCGGGCCGATACATGAAAAGCAGCGCGCGCGGGCGGGCGCTCGGCGGCTCGCAGGTGGGCGCCGGGCGGCGCGGCGCGGCGCCGGGTTCCCCTGGACAATGCCCCCATGTTTACACGCCATTACATGGCGACGCGGCCCGCGCCCCCGGGGCTGGCGCACGTGCGCGACGGGGGCAGGGGGCGTGGAGAGAGGCGGCGCTGGGAGAGCAAAAGTGGCATGGGAGAAATGAGAGTGTGTTGGATAAGGGAGAAAAACGAAAGGTGAAGAGAGGAGCTACTGATGAGAAAGCGGGGAGAGCGGAATTGGAGGAGAAGAACTAAGGAGTATGAGAGGATGGAGAAATAAAATGACCGAGCAAAATAGACGAACGAAATAAAAGAAGGGAAAAAGGCCAGAAGAGAAAGAGGTCAGATTTGTAGGACCAAATAATTGAAGCGACAGAAACAGAAAAGGGCATAAGCTGTTGGGCTAAATACGAGGAAGTAAGCAACATGGTGGAAACGAAGTACAAAGGAGTCAGGAGTGGAACAGGATCGAAAAAAATGTGGTAATTAAAACTTAATGAAATAGTGGGAGGTGGAGCTATATAATAGGACGAAAAATGACAAGTGGTGACGAAATACAAAATTTTGGGGAGGTGAATGAGAATAAAAGATAATTAAAGCAAAAGGAAGATACGAAGTTGAAGCGGAGGGATGAAGACTAAGATAAGAGTGAGAATTCGACAAAGTTGATGGAAAACAGAAGGGCACAGATAAAATGAAAGAACTGAATATGTGACTGTTGGAGATTGAAAGAGAATCCTCGTAAACGGAAACAATGGATGATGGAAATACAGGAGCCGTTAGGAGATGGAATTAGAAATATACAACGTAGCAATAATAGTCGTAATAATGACGGTAGCAATGATAAGCATATTGAAATTACAAAGAAGGACTTATAAATACTGGAGATGGAGCAGACAAAAGAGTAAAAGGGCAAACAGGAGGATGATACTCTGCAGGAGGTTGTCTATTGAGCAGACCAGGTATTGGGTAGTTCGGAGAACGACATTTAAGGCATTGAAAAGTATCCAGAGAGAGAGAGAGAGAGAGAGAGAGAGAGAGAGAGAGAGAGATCCCATTTCAGATCCTGTATGTTTTGATGAAGTTATTTCGAAAAAAGATGAAGAGAGACTTCTATCTCTTTGGAAACTATACAATTTCGAGTCCCGATGTGATTATGTTGGGCGCTCCGTGACATGGCCCAGAGAACGCACTGCAGTACAGTAGGAATCGAACGTTATGATTCAGTTATCACGGAACAGCTATTTCGCTTTTTGCGTTGAAAGTTCAAAGAACTCCCCCCCCTCCGTATTGTGTATAATTTAAAAGCTGTCATTTCAACCACATGTTTAATACGGTTTGAAGTTAAATTAGGATGAACAAGCTGGGCGTTGTTCAAAGAGGATTACTTTTCAAATGATAATGTTATGAAATATTTTCGTATAATTTCACATAACAAAATGTAAATTTCATTACGCTGAAATAAAAATAACACGCCATTACATTTATTAAAAGCACATTTAGGTAGCCATGCGAGTACTCGAGCCTTTGTTTCCGGAAGTTCCTCTCCGACTCTCTTTCTCGCTCTGCGGTCGTTCACCCTTTAATCAGCGCTGCAAACACAGCGGATCCTCTCAATGAAAAACTGCGCGCGGGCGCTCGCCAGACGTCATGACGAGAGCTCTTCCGCGGCGCGCGTCAAAATCCGGACACAGCGGCCCTCGACACCCGCCCGTCCGCGCGCCGCCGCGTTGAAATTCCATTTCCATTCGGAAGATGGCGCCACGTCGATAACCTTTGAACGCGCGGCAGACTCAGTCTTGGTGGCTTCATTTCATTACGCGGGAGTGTTTTTTTCTCATCGAGTATGAGATTATGGCAATGAGAAATAATGGAACATTAAAAAAAATCAGAAAATTCGAATACGAGAAAAAAAGGAACCCGTGTTATTATTAGAAGAATAAAACTTAAAAATATCAATTTAAAGTTATATTTTATACCTTAGTTCTGAATTTTTTGTGTTACCTTATCGTCTAAATATCTGTATTTATTAATATTAAACATTCCTATGAAAAATTCTTGTAAAGAAGACAACTATAAATAACATGTTTACTTCTTCAATACGTGGAGACAGCAATAACGCACAATAAATTACATCACCTTCCTAGAGATTTCATTTTCGGTGCACTCAATAAGAGGCCAAAAGAACTTTCGCGTAATAAAATTATAACAGCAAGTCTGTAGCACCAAATGATAAACGCTCAAAGGTTATCGACCAATCTTCTCCACACGTTGAACAATGCCAGGCTATAAACGCAATATCAGCTTCCGAATTAATTTGCCCAAACACTCCTTCCCTCAGTTGTCCGGGAGCATTAACCGTCGAGAGCGACTCTCGGCTGTACAGGAAGTACTCGTGCGATGTAATCGGGCTAGCTTTAATCTCCCGATCACGATACTCGAACTGGCTGCTCGAGCGGCGGGTAAACCCACTTGGACAAACGGATTTGAGAGGGAGGGGAGGGTAAACGCAGGGCGATGCAGTGCTGTGCTTTGCCCACCCGGGCCGTTGGGCGAGCTCCCCTTCTCTCCCCCCTCTCCTGCTGCCGCTCCGCGGGCAAAGAACAGCGAGCGCGGACGCTGGCGGACGACGACCGGGCGGCCGGGGGCTCGCCCTAGAGTACAGCCCCACCCGACACCAGCCCTCACCACGATGCTCTCCGGCGCAATGAAAACAGCGCACCTGTCCAAACAAGGGCCGCCGACAGACGACGCGACGCGACGCGACGCGACGGGACGCGACGCCACAATGAGAGGACGGCGGCGATCCCAGTGGGAAAGATGCCACTCTAAACTGACCCACATTACAGGAACACATCTTCTCAAAATTATTTTACCTCAAAGAGTCTAGAATATAACGAAAATTAATTTGAATAGGAACTTCACATGTTTTTAAACAAATTTGGTAGGTGCACTGCTACGAAAAAAACACGATCTGGAAGGTAATAATTGTTTAAAAATTAAATTGATATTGATAATATTTGTAACATTATTTTTCATAAAAATTAGAACAGAGAAGTGAAATTAATTTCGTTAAATCAAAACATTAAAATAAAAAAACAAAATAATATTTAATGCACTGTGAAATTAAAATCTCCGAGATAACTATTTAAAGAAAGTACTCCTAAAATTCTTCGTGTAGGAGGAGAGGATTCGAAATGTATTTACGATACGGATGGAGGGACCGAACGGACAGATCAACTGAAATACTTAACGTGAAGGTAGGGACAGGAAGGATAGGAGCAAGATTTATCCACTTTTTCGATACCATGACCCCGGAGGTTTCCAATTCTCTGATGAAAAATATCAATTTTCCGCTGCAGCATTACAATACTTTCTCTTTATAATGTAAATACACATAGTATATCGGGAAAGGAAATATAGAAGTTAAATACAGAAGCCTTCCTTAAAATATAATACTGCTCAAACAATATCTTCTTCCCCGACTGTTTCCTACTGCTAGTCCTCCACCGGAAGCGGAGGCAGCTGATAGTGAAAGTTGGAGCGAGAAAACCTAAGCGCTTATGAAAGATTGAAACTGACACAAAAGACGAAGTGAAATGGCGACAGATTTACACATACAGCAAGTCTAAACAAAAGAAATGTCAATCAGACTGTGTTTCAGTAATATTCACTTCTAGCTTTCGACACCTACTTTCCCTCAGAGACTTTTTATATATGGTAAGTTGTAATTTGAAATTCTAGTATCCACAATTCTTTTCGAATTTTTCCCATAGTCGAAAATGCTCCTAAAGTAACATTCAGTATTCCCGTAGGTATCCTGTTCACTTCGTCTTCGCCTCTTATTTTCTTTGTTTCATCAGCGTCTTCCCTCCACCACTTTCCCACAAAGAAGCGTCACTTAGTCACAGAAAGATGATGGATATGCGTGAACCCAACATCCTTTTTTTTCGTAGAACAGGCGTTCCGGTGTCAAGGCATCATGATTGAATTTTACTTCATACATTCGCTAACTTCCCAGTAATTTTGTTTTCAGTGCACACTAATTAGTTTCCTCGCAACCCGAAAGTAAAAAAAAATGTCACCGGCAGTCAATTTAATGAGGACTGGTGGTTGAAAATTAGAACTTAACGTCGAAGGGAAGCACAAGAAAAGCATTGAAGTAGATGTACGTCTCATCCCAACTACAGTGCCATCGAAGGACTAAGCTGCTTCCGGCGCGTGTTTATCATCCGCGTACTTTAGACAACAAATCCTCGTTCAGTGGCTCCGCGCTAATGACAGTTCCACGAAATGTCCAATCGTGGTCACAAAGCGTCGTATGTGAAAGGGCCAGAATCCGAACAAAAGCTCGGAGCGTTCGTGGAACCATCGTGGCGTACTACATACGCGAACAAAGGATGCTTTCGACCTCTCCGTGGTGTACAGTCGAGGTTGGCGAGAATAGTGAACACTTCCAAGTATAGGATTTGGCGAGTTGTCTTATGTGTCTTGGATTGAAAACCAAGTAAGATAATGAAACGTCTACCTCTAAAGACATTTGTGTTCGGGATCTAGAGCTTCCGTGAAAGTTGCATTCACCTAAGAACGAGGATCGAGACAGCCATTGCATACCTGGTAAATCCCATGACATGACCTCTACCAGTATTTAGTTTTAGAACGTCGTAAACATTGCCAATCAGTTTTAAGAAAGAGGACAGAAAACAAACCGAAACAATAAAATTTCATTAATAAAATGTGCATTCATTAACCTTGATTCACCAGAAATTGTATGAAGTGTTAAAATTAGAATTGGAAAAAATTTAGTACGAGAGGCTGTCACCCCTGTCTTCCGTCAGGAGAGCGCGTGCATTGTCACCATTCTGTACTCTCAACGTCGCCATCTGCCCTTCAGCAGAGTGCACCCACACAATCGCAATTACGGCTCACGACGCACCCCCAGTGTAATGTAGAGATCAGTGACGTAAAGGGTCGGCGCGCGTCGCCGGACGCGGCGAGGCGAGGCGAGGCGAGGCGGCAGTCGAGATGGGGCGCGAGGGCCAGACAACGGCCCGGATGCCCGCGCGGTCCAAGGGTAATGGAGGATGCGTCCGCGAGTGGCGCGGGCGGCCGGCCGCGTGTCGAGGTCAGCGGCGACGCGTTGACAGTGCGCGGAAGCCCTCCAGGCGGCCTCAAGCGGGGGTGGCGGGGGTGGCGGTGGTGGCGGCGGCGGCGGCGGCAGGGGTGGCGGGGGCGGCGGCGGCGGCGGGGGCGGGGCGGTGAGCGGGCCCCTGCGGCCGACAGCGCCACAAAGCGCGCGGGCGGCGGCGAAGGCGGTGCCGAGGGCGGGGCGTGAGTGGTGGCGCTGGCGGTGGCGCTGGCGGCGGCGTTGACGGTGGCCGCAGAGGCTGGCTGCGAGAGGGGGGTAGTGAAAGCGACGAGGACCGCGGCAGCGGTGGCTGGTGTTGGCGAGGATGTCATAGCGGTTATGTCGTGGAGGGTAGGGGATGGCAATGGCAGCGGCGGTGGAGACGAGGTGTTGGAGAAGAGGTCTATACTTCGATTGGTTTGCAGTGTCCTTTGGCAGATCATCGGTTGTTACGGTGCCATCCAATCGGGAGCTTAAACGTCACCACTGTAGGTGTCATATAAGACATTGCTTTGATAACACCGTAACAGCTCAGTCAACAGAGTCAACAAATCCTACAGATCAGATCCTACAAGTCAACAGATCCTATGTTTAAATCGAAGTATAATTCATGCCTCTCTGTCGCTGCCGACCGGAGAGGTTTACCGCGGAAATCGGGGTAAGTGGCACTGCAGCGAGTAGTAACGTGCAGATGTGTAGTGTAGGTAAGCAATGTCATAAAAGTCGGGCAAACTGAATATAAACGGTAGAAAATTAAATTGATTGTAGAGAAGCAGAATTTTGAGGAAAGTTTGTTCATGTGAGTCAGCGAGCATTGGCTGTGGTCCGGTGAGGCATGTAGAGAAGGAAAAGAAATGAAGGTTCAGAAAACTGCAATAGGGACAGAAAGCTGACTGGTCAAAACGTTTTGTGGACGCATATACTGATATTAAAGTAAAGAACTGATGCAAAGAAACGATGAGAGGCATTTGCAAGGAATTGAAAGGAAAGGAGAGGAAAGGAAAACGTGAAAGGAGAGGAAAGGAAAACGTGAAAGGAGAGGAAAGGAAAACGTGAAAGGAGAGGAAAGGAAAACGTGAAAGGAGAGGAAAGGAAAACGTGAAAGGAGAGGAAAGGAAAACGTGAAAGGAGAGGAAAGGAAAACGTGAAAGGAGCGAAAAAGGGGTAGAAAAGGAGAAAGAAAGAAAAATAGAAAGCTCAACGAAACTGAAAGCGGAGTCACAGAATGCAGCTATTCAGGATGAAGAAATTGAATGGAAAGTTTCGCAGTTACGAGGATAATTAAGAGAAGAGAAAGGAGATTGAGGTATAAAGAGGATATATCGTGCTAAGATCAGACAAATAACAAGGACTCTTTCAAATAGGCGATAAGAAGAAACGATAGGCGTAAAACCATACAAAAGCTGATGGGAATGTAAACAAGAATAGTGGAAATTAAGAAAGGAGACTGACAATAAAAAAAGCTCTTCAATTTCAACACGAGCTGTTAGTGCAGAATGGACGGGATTGTAGAAGCAGACGATTTGCGGTCAAATAAATTCCATCTCTAGAGAAACAGTGGTGTGGTGCGGTGACGCTCTGCCAAAAACAGAATGGAGTAAGTGCCACTGCAGCGAATAGTACGAGCAGATGTGTAGTGTATACACTTACCTATAGGTAAGCAATGTCACAAAAGTGGGGCAAACAATGTAAACGGTAGTGAATTAAAGGGAACTGTGATTGTAGTGAAGCAGAATTTAGAGGAAATTTCGTTCACGTGAGACAGCAAGCATTGGCGGTGGTCCGGTGAGGTGTGACTGTGATGTGATGAATGTGATGTGAATGCGATGTGATGAGTGAATGTGATGTAATGAGTGAATGTGATGTGATGTGAGTGTGTGGTCCAAGGGCGGGAGCACGCGAGGCGAGCGCCGTCGCGCGGAAGCGCTCTCTGCTGGAGAGGGCCGCGGCGAAGGCGGGGGCGTGGCATTGGATCGGCTCTCCAGCGGCAGCCGGCCGCTCGGGACGCCCTGCGTCGGATGCGGAGGCCCGGGGCAGGTGGTCAAGGACGGGCGTCGAGGGCCCCTGGCCTTCACGCAGGAACGCGCCTGGACGGCTGAAGGCGTGCAATGAGAGCCATCGGAAGTACCTGGCAATGATAGAGGGGTCGGTGGCGAGAGGGTGTCCGAGAGGGAGTAGGAGAGGGTGTCGGAGAGGGAGTAGGAGAGACAGTAGGAGACAGTAAAAGAGAATAGAAGAGAGCAGAAGAAAGCAGGAAAGAGAGTAGGAGAGAGTACGAGAGAGGAGAAGAGGGGGTCGGAGAGGGTGTTGGAGAAAAGGGAATCTGAAAGGGTGATGATAGTGGCGGCGGTGATGGTGGCAGCGGCGTTGGCGAAGGTTGAGGTAGCAGCGACGACGGCAGTGGTGGTGGCAGCGGCGTTGGCGAAGGTTGAGGTAGCAGCGACGACGGCAGTGGTGGTGGCGGCAGCGGTGGTGAAAGCGGTGGTGGCGGTGGTGGTGCTGGCGGTGTTGGTGATGGCGGCGGTGGTGATGACAGCGATTGTAATGACGGCGGTGGTGATGGCGGTGATGATGATGGTGGCGGTGATAATGGCGGCAGGTGGTGGTGATGGTGGTGGTGGTGGTGGTGGTGGTGGTGGTGGTGATGGCGGTGGGGGCGGCGAGGGTGGCGGCCTGCAGGGTCATGTTTGCCGGAGGTCCTTGTGAGAGGTCCATCAAGCTGGCCCGCCCACCATAGCAGAATCAAACCAAACTAGTGCCATAATTTTTAACTATTTTATTACTAATTTATTACCGCAAAACTAATTTTTTTACCACTGGTCTTCACCCCGAAAAAGGGGGTGGCGGGCCAGCTTGATATCAAGCTGGCCCGCCCACCATAGCAGAATCAAACCAAACTAGTGCCATAATTTTTAACTATTTTATTACTAATTTATTACCGCAAAACTAATTTTTTTAACACTCATCTTCACCCCAAAACAGGGGGTGGCGGGCCAGCTTGATATCAAGCTGGCCCGCCCACCATAGCAGAATCAAACCAAACTAGTGCCATAATTTTTAACTATTTTATTACTAATTTATTACCGCAAAACTAATTTTTTACCACTCGTCTTCACCCCGAAACAGGGGGTGGCGGGCCAGCTTGATATCAAGCTGGCCCGCCCACCATAGCAGAATCAAACCAAACTAGTGCCATAATTTTTAACTATTTTATTACTAATTTATTACCGCAAAACTAATTTTTTTACCACTCGTCTTCACCCTGAAACAGGGGGTGGCGGGCCAGCTTGATATCAAGCTGGCCCGCCCACCATAGCAGAATCAAACCAAACTAGTGCCATAATTTTTAACTATTTTATTACTAATTTATTACCGCAAAACTAATTTTTTACCACTCGTCTTCACCCCAAAACAGGGGGTGGCGGGCCAGCTTGATATCAAGCTGGCCCGCCCACCATAGCAGAATCGAACCAAACTAGTGCCATAATTTTTAACTATTTTATTACTAATTTATTACCGCAAAACTAATTTTCTTACCATTCATCTGCACCCAAAAATATCATTTTTAACTATTTGGTTACTAATTTATTAGTCATTACGGCGGCGAGCCCGCCCTCTCCCTTATAGCGTCCGGCTCTAACAGTCTTGCTGGTTTTTCCAAAGCCTGCCCGAGGGTTAAATACCCGGCGGGTCTTGGCTATTTTTGCCTGGGGCAGGTATTACCAAAGCTTTGCAAATGGAATTATACTCGTAGATACTTCGCCAATGGTTTCGGTATAACTAAAATTATTTATGGTCGTTGATGTTCAGTTACTGGTCTAAAATATCCAATTATTGCAAATGGAGACTGCCGTTGGAAACATTAAATAAACTTTGTAATTTCCAGATATCTCGAAGATTCTGGCATGCGATGAAGGATTCATTCGTTGGTTTTGTTTTGTTCTCCTTACGAAGTTCATCGTGAGTAGAGAAAGTTATGCAATCGTGCGCCGGAAAACGTAGAATTTTCCGCAGAAACACTCTTATTTAAATAAAAGTTTATTAATTTCAAACATAACGTTGTGTATGTTGAATTTCCACATTTCCTGAATCATCCTGACGGTAAAGTATTGTATGAAGAAAAACAGGTGTTAACCTTAATAAAAGAAGAAGAAGACGTTGTGTACAATGATGAAACGGAGATCCTGTAATTGAAAATCTAATACATCTACCGAGTATTATTTTCTGTGCGTACTTCACGAAGAGAACTTACCAAGTAAACTATCCAATTTAAAATGCGTAATATAAAGAAAGTTATGTAATTCCGCCACAAAAAAACGGGAATTTTTTGACACAAAAACTCGTATTGTGATTCGGAAAAAGTGGACAAATCCTATTACAATATGTAGTAATTTACTTTCTCTAACATGTCTTATAGTGAGATTTCGAGAATTGCGGTTTCTTAATATGTTTTTTACTTCCTTGAATACGTATATATGTGTATACGGAGTGTTATACGTAGAATACAGAAAATGATGCTGCGGAATATCAATTTCGAGATCTAAACGGAAATAGAGGTTTTGGACCTTCCTGATACCGAAAAAGGATTTGTTTTTTTTTTTTCAATACGTCCGTCCGTCCGTCCGTCCGTCCGTCCGTCCGTCCGTCCGTCCGTCCGTCCGTCCGTCCGTCCGTCTGTCTGTCTGTCTGTGAATTAGAAGAATAATTTTAATAATAATAGTAATAGTAACAACAACAAACATTTGTTTCTATTAATCTGGAATTATTAGTTTATTAATATTTATTTACAACAGCAAGAAAAACTGTGTACATTTCTGGAGCATATTTGTTGTGAAACTAAAACTTTCAAAAAGCACACGACCCAAGCGCAAGCAACTATTAGCAGAATACGACTGCGATCGCCCGTGAGAAGCGTGGGCCGTGGCGGGTTGTTACGAATGGGGTGTGTGACAGGAGATAGTAGACAGTGAAGCGCTATGTATAACTACAAGGGCCTAAAGAAGAAGGCGCCCTAACAAAAGAAAAGCTTTGATAAGCTGAAGAGATATTTATATGGAACCACGTCTTTGGTTTATGCCAATACAATAAAATATTAAGACATTGCAAATCATACAATACAATAGATAACAAAATATGAAAACGATATATTTTATTGCACTGATATAAACTTGATTGCTCCCTATTGTTATCTGCTACTGTCGAAAAAATATCTTTCTAATACAAGTTAATTATTACATACGAAGTTAAAAGAATATATTATGGAACAAATTTGTGAAAGTTATATTGTACATGCCCCACGAAACCCAAATTTCGTTATAAATTCCAAACAGAAATCATCTCTTCAGTTCTTACTGGGGTATGTGAACTTATTATAATTTTATTGTCGTTAGAGCGACGTCTCCAGGTGAATGTTGAATGGCGATCAACATTCTCCTATGTTTCTCTAGCGGCGGCGCACTGTAGAAGCATGAAAAGTCAGAGCAGCCCACGCTTCCTTTCGCGCCTCGGAGGACCGCGCCTCCGTCAACACATCCCTGTCGGATGGCGTAGGCCAGAGCGCGGAACGTGAGAATCGCCGCGCCGCTGCTTGTCACCCGTCAGCAAGCGATAGATAATGGCCGTCGCACGCCTCTGGAGGTAAGCGCAAAAAGTTCATCATTGGGTACCGTGGGTTGAAAAGCTCTGGTAAACCTCTTCCCCATTAGTCTTTAAACTTTAAAATGGAATTCGCATGAAGTTTTCTAGACTCAAAAAATTCTGCGAATAGAGCTTAAATTCTGTTTTACAGTAAAAACGCTTTAACGCAATTTTTCCTTAAAAACGGATCCAAATTTTTCAACCGAAAAATTTGTCAATATGGAGGCGGTTTTACTCTTCTGTAATGTCTTAAAGTACCAATTACGATTACAATTAGTAAACGGAAAAAATGAGAAAATTAAGAAATAGTACTTGTGGGGCGATAAAGTGTATGGATCTAAAAAGTAAGAAAACGAATTTTAAATTTATTTAGGCGGATATAAAAAAATATTCGGAAACGAGAGTGAAATTCCATAACTAGCCCCGCACAGCCGCAGATTGAAAGAAAGCCCTGTACCGTCCATCTGAAGCAGTGGGATTTACGGCGGAGCGCAAGCTGTTTACCTGGGGGTGAATTCTAGACCCTCCCCCTAGCCGAAACGGAAGGAGCGGATCAGGCACCAAGTGACTTTACAGCATTCATTCATACACTAAATTTTCTAAGACGCTCCAATGGACGTGTAAAGGATTGCTTCAGAAAAAGAAGACAGGAATATTCAATGCTCAGCACATTACATAATTTAGAAGTACAACAAGAATTCGAAGTATAATTTTAAAAAATCGCTTTACAGAAATGAACTCAAAAGCTAATTGAAGACCATGTTGCACATGAAAACAAAATATCTGCGTACACATATCAGATATTTTATTTTCTCGCATTAATACGTACATAGTAAAGACAAATTATTGTGATGGGGCAGCGTAAATCGGCGATTTTTCAACACAAATACTCTTGTGGACCGTCCAGACCACGAGTTTAAAGAGAAAGGCACGCGCCTGCGTGTTGGCGTCGAAAGAAAATTGTATTGACAAAGAACAGTGAATTCCTGTGTAAACTGTTTAAAAGTGAAATAAGCTTGCCAAATGAAGTATACATTCAGATAGATTTGTAATACACTTCCTTGTTTTAGTTTCACAACAAATATGCTCAGAAATGTACACAGTTTTTCTGCTGTTGTAAATAAATATTAATAAACTAATAATTCCAGATTAATAGAACAAATGTTTGTTGTTGTTATATTACTATTATTATTAAAATTATTCTTCTATTCACAGACAGACAGACAGACACGACGGAGACACGGACGGACGGACGGACGGACGTATGAAAAAAAAAAAAATCCTTTTCGGTATCAGGAAGGTCCAAAACCTCTATTTCCGTTTAGATCTCGAAATGATATTCCGCAGCATCATTTTCTATATTCTACGTATAATACTCCTATACACATATATACGTATTCAAGGAAGTAAAAAACATATTAAGAAACCGCAATTCCTCGAAATCTCACTATAAGACATGTTAGAGAAAGTAAATTACTACATATTGTAATAGGATTTGTCCACTTTCCGAATCACAATACGAGTTTTTGTGTCAAAAAATTCCCGTTTTTTGTGGCGGATTACATAACTTTCTTTATATTACGCATTTTAAATTGGATAGTTTACTTGGTAAGTTCTCTTCGTGAAAGTACGCACAGAAAATAATACTCGGTAGATGTATTAGATTTTCAATTACAGGATCTCCGTTTCATCATTGTACACAACGTCTTCTTCTTCTTTTATTAAGGTTAACACCTGTTTTTCTTCATACAATACTTTACCGTCAGGATGATTCAGGAGATGTGGAAATCCAACATACACAACGTAATGTTTGAAATTAATAAACTTTTATTTAAATAAGAGTGTTTCTGCGGAAAATTCTACGTTTTCCGGCGCACGATTGCATAACTTTCTCTACTTACGATGAACTTCGTAAGGAGAAAACAAACAAAACCAACGAATGAATCCTTCATCGCATGCCAGAATCTTCGAGATATCTGGAAATTACAAAGTTTATTTAATGTTTCCAACGGCAGTCTCCATTTGCAATAATTGGACTATTTAGACCAGTAACTGAACATCAACGACCATAAATAATTTTAGTTATACCGAAAACCATTGGCGAAGTATCTACGAGTATAATTCCATTTGCAAAGCTTGGTAATACCTGCCCCAGGCAAAAATAGCCAAGACCCGCCGGGTATTTAACCCTCGGGCAGGCTTTGGAAAAACCAGCAAGACTGTTAGAGCGGACGCTATAAGGGAGAGGGCGGGCTCGCCGCCGTCATGACTAATAAATTAGTAACCAAATAGTTAAAAATTATTTTTGGGTGCAGATGAATGGTAAGAAAATTAGTTTTGCGGTAATAAATTAGTAATAAAATAGTTAAAAATTATGGCACTAGTTTGGTTCGATTCTGCTATGGTGGGCGGGCCAGCTTGATATCAAGCTGGCCCGCCACCCTGTTTTGGGGTGAAGATGAGTGGTAAAAAAATTAGTTTTGCGGTAATAAATTAGTAATAAAATAGTTAAAAATTATGGCACTAGTTTGGTTGATTCTGCTATGGTGGGCGGGCCAGCTTGATATCAAGCTGGCCCCACCCCCTGTTTCGGGGTGAAGACGAGTGGTAAAAAAATTAGTTTTGCGGTAATAAATTAGTAATAAAAATAGTTAAAAATTATGGCACTAGTTTGGTTTGATTCTGCTATGGTGGGCGGGCCAGCTTGATATCAAGCTGGCCCGCCACCCCCTGTTTCGGGGTGAAGACGAGTGGTAAAAAAATTAGTTTTGCGGTAATAAATTAGTAATAAAATAGTTAAAAATTATGGCACTAGTTTGGTTTGATTCTGCTATGGTGGGCGGGCCAGTTGATATCAGCTGGCCGCCACCCCTGTTTCGGGGTGAAGACGAGTGGTAAAAAAATTAGTTTTGCGGTAATAAATTAGTAATAAAATAGTTAAAAATTATGGCACTAGTTTGGTTTGATTCTGCTATGGTGGGCGGGCCAGCTTGATATCAAGCTGGCCGCCACCCCTGTTTGGGGTGAAGACGAGTGGTAAAAAAATTAGTTTTGCGGTAATAAATTAGTAATAAAATAGTTAAAAATTATGGCACTAGTTGGTTTGATTCTGCTATGGTGGGCGGGCCAGCTTGATCAAGCGGCCCGCCACCCCCTGTTTCGGGGTGAAGACGAGTGGTAAAAAAATTAGTTTTGCGGTAATAAATTAGTAATAAAATAGTTAAAAATTATGGCACTAGTTTGGTTTGATTCTGCTATGGTGGGCGGGCCAGCTTGATATCAAGCTGGCCGCCACCCCCGGTTTAGGGGTGAAGAGAGTGGTACAAAAAAATAGTTTTTGCGGTAATAAATTAGTAAATAAAATAGTTAAAAATTCTGGCACTAGTTTGTTGATTCTGCTATGGTGGGCGGGCCAGCTTGATGGA